>CAJHQP010004587.1:0-53829 GCA_905132765.1 Moricandia arvensis | reverse complement strand
TACATCTTTTCGTTTGTAACACGAAAAGTAACGATTTAGGTTTAAGTCTCCGAAAATAATGTTTCCAAAAATGGAAACTTTCTTAAATGGCAGCTTTCTTAAATAGAAAATTTTGGCAAACGCGAGGGCTACTTCATTTAATTCCGAGCTAGTTTAGTACTACTATTATCGAAAGTTTAGTATCAAAACATGTTTCGTCTTAGTGAATCGAGTTTGTATGCGAGTCTTGTTTGTTTATAATTATTGATTGTTAAACTAAAAATAGGATAATAGAGGATTCAACAGTTAAATGACATAACTGATGTTAAGAACTGTTATATATATTATATGTATAAAACGAGTCTATGTTTAGAGATTGCGGGGTACAGAGACGTCTATACTAGCGACAGATTTGTGGAGATTACGGGGGCAAATGACGTATTTGCTAGCGACGCCTATTTGTGGAGATTGTTGAGGTATAGAGACGTATATACTAGCGATGCCTTAGTTATTGCGGGAGTACAGTGTGGACTGATGTACTTGCGAAACCAGGTTTTATACATATATCCATGTGACGAGATTGCGGGGTGCAGAGAGTAGCTATGTACTATCAGTGCATTGGTTGTCGTTGTCTAGGGTCCTGGACATATTGTTTGCTATGTGTGGTGTAATAGGCACAGTGTTTGTTTCATGCTAGAGCTAGACCTACATAGTCATAGTTAAAGCGCTCTAGCCCGGACTCTAATTCCAGTGAGGTTGCTAGACATTCAAGCCTGAATTGTTCTAAGAGATAAACAGATTCTTTATTTATTTCACAAAGGATTCGATACAATGAAAGTTTGTCTTATAAGCTATAACAAAATACTTGATCCTAATCAGTTTATCTTATCACCCATCCATGCTTGGCTGCGAGTCTTCACGGCTAAGCCAAATCCTTCCCACAATCACCATCTTTTCCTGAAACCGGCAACAAACATAAGCAATCTAATGATGAATTAGTGAGTTGTTTGTATACATGCAACTTATGTTTGGATTATTTCTAATTTCAACTTGAAATCCCCTTAATAATACTCGACCTCTCAAGTTGTTTAATCAGATCGATCAAGTTCAGTTTGCGGTTCTATATATGACCGTCTTTCTACCGAACCATCCGGATCGGCCTTAACTCGAACAAGCCATTCGGCTATGATCTGTGATTTATCGGATCCAACACTTAAGCATCAGATCTCATGATTGGACCAGCTTACAGCCTTGGTCCTTTAGTAGGCCCTAAGGCTTAAGTTACTCGATCGTTCATGCAGAAGAAAGAAAGAAACGATCAAGTATAGAGAGAGAAGGATGTAACCATTTAGGCCAATCGCCATAGAACCAGTTGGAATCACCCGAAGGCTATGGGTGATGTTTTATCCGGTCCATCCACTCACCTTAGAAGTCGTTCTGGAGTCAAGGTCCCAGTACGCAGTTATTTCTCCTTCGGACCTATTGTTGGATTGTTCTTCAAGACATTCCACTCGGATTGCCTTCTTGGCTTGATTCCGATCAAGTCTCCCTTCTAAATCGCATAAGTTCTTCTCTTTCAGTTCACCTTTTTGTTTTGTTCGTTTCGTGAGTTTCCTTGGGAAATTATCTGTCGAAAACTTATCCGAAAGCCCCAAATATAAAGAAGGCTCGACCAAAAACCGCCTTTGGCGAAAAGGTGCCTTTTTGTAAACCGTCTCGACGGTTATCCACACGCGCCCCTTCGGCCCAAAACCGACTAAAACGCTTCCCACACGTGCCTCAGGCAATTTGGATCCGTACCTGATCCGACTATCTCTCGAATAACCACCCCGACCAAACCAGCTGGCTCAACCGTCTAACAGTCCACCGAGCTGAAATGAGCTCCCCGTCAGTTGGTCCAACTGACTGAGCTGGGTCTACTAGCGGATTGAGCTGACTCAGTTTGCTGCGCTCAGCCTGAGCTCAGTCCAGCTCTTCCTTAGCTCAGTCCAGCTCGTCGAAGGTCCATCTAGCTCGCCCATGCTCCATCCAGCTCGCCCACGCTCCATCCAGCTATCCCAAGCCCCATACAGCTCGTTTAACTCTTTCCTTAGCTCGGTCAAGCTTCTTTTTCCTTTTTTCCTTGTTTTATTGGCTAAGTACGGATCATTACGCGGAATTAACCCAATATTCAGACCATGAAATGTTTGCCTTTGTGTCTTATGACCGGGTTGCACGCTTGTCCCATGGTCCGTCCCGACGATCCTATCTAGGATCGGGGATGCTACAAGTCCCCCCATTTGATAGGGATTCATCCCTGAATCCATACGAAGTGACACTTCATTCTCGAACTAGTTGAACCACTCTGGAAATTCAGCCTTCATTTTAGCTTCCCTTTCCCAAGTTGATTCTTCTTTGCCATTGCAATCCCAAACGACTTTAACCATTGGATTAATTTCTTCCTTGTTGATTTTTCCATCCTATTAAAGATTTAAACCGGGCTTGACTCCAAAGTGAGGTCCTTTCCTAACTCCGAAGGCAGTTCAGGCACTTGACATCTTGATTCGTTAAGTATTTTTGGAGTTGAGATACATGGAACACATTGTTAAATGCTTCCATTTCGGTGGGCAAGTTCAACTTGTACGCAACCGGACCAACTCTTTCATTGATCCTAAATGGACCCAAGTATCTCGGATCCAGTTTCACTCTTCTTGAAACTCACCATCTTTAGATAAACCAGATCATTTACTGCAAAGTTAAGGTCCTTCCGATGATTGCCTGCGTAGCTCTTCTATCTATCTTGGGCTTCCTTCATCATAACTTTCAAGAATTGATCTTCTCTGTCGTTTCTTCCACAATGACTAGTCCAATTATGCTGCACTCCCCCACTTGGGTCCGACATAATGGCGTTCGACATGGCCACCCATACAATGCTTCATATGGCGACATACCAATTCTCTTGTGAAAGCTATTGTTGTAGGCTAATTCAACCAAAGTCTGTGCCGTTCCCATGAGTCACCCCAATCTAAGATACAAGCTCATAACACATCTTCCAATGTACAGATTGTCCTTTTAGATTGGCCATCTGTTTGTGGGTGATAGGCCGTACTCATATTCACTCGCGTTCCCAAAGCTTTCTGAAAAGCTCTCCAGAACTGGGAAGTGAATCGAGGATCCCCATCTGAGACTATTCTGGCGGGTACTCCATTTAACCGGACTACATCGCCCATATACTTCCGGACTATCTCTCCCACTCCATATATTTTATTTATGGCAATAAAGTGAGCATACTTGGTCAGTCGGTCCACGACCACCCATATCGCATCCTTTTTATACCTTGTTGTTTGAAGACTCGTCCATTGACCAAGATCGTTCCATTGTTGGATGTTTGATGCTCGGTCTTGTCATTTTGAGCAACTTTCTTCAAGTTATCACCATCGCCTTCCGCAATCCTAAACCTTGTGAGAAGATTCGCTTCGTCTCCTGCCCACAAACCCAATGGTTCTTGATCCATAGAAAGTGCATTGAGATGCAATTATTAGAATGAAGAAGAAAAATGCTAGTGATGGAGTTCACACTGGCATGTCTCAGGAAAAGGGGTGTAAATTCCTAACCATGAAGAATTTGACCATGAAACCAATTGTCCTACATTCTACACTCATCAAGGGCACGCGGCGAATTGGAATCTGTCCAAAAAGAGTTATGGTTTGGAAGTTACACCAGTTACAAGTTGCAGGTGTTCTGCTGCCCGCTCAAGCAAGAGTGATTTAGTCTAGAGTGGCTTGGAAGGCAAGGAAGCTGAGAGGCTTTCTCAGCTCAACCTGAGCACGCCTAAGAAAGCTTCTAGAAGGGGATTTGAAGTTCAAATGTGGATCTACAAGTTCAAATTCAAATTGGAGTTGTTGGGAGTGGATATTACTATTCCAAACCCAATTATGATGTTCTTGTCTCCTTGTCCCCTTTCATGCAAGTTTAAACTCTATATATGTGTTGTATCTTGATTCTGAATTAAGCAAGTAATAGGAACAAGTTTCTCACTCTAAATTCGTGGCTCTCTCTCTCTTGCTTGTGTTTAATCAATATTTATAATGTAAGGAGTTAAGCATCATGGTTTAGAGGCTGCCTTAGCTCTTCCTCTCTTAAGGCAGCCTAATACTTGTTAAAATCACCTCTAAACTCTTTATTAATCTTCTCTTACTCTAGCTTACTGATTCTATCTCTTTTTAGTCTTAAGCACACAAACTATAAGTGTTGTGTTACTTCACAAGGATAGATTCATACTAGAGATAGTTTAATTCTAGTTCTTGTATCAATCTCACAGCCACTTTATCTTGTTAGATTCAGATGGTGTGTAGAGTGTTTTGCTGAGAGGATTCAATCACAAGTTGATTGTCTCTTCCTTGTAGTTGTGAGTTCTTGTTGTTGGTAGAAGGGAATTCAGTCACAAGTTGACTGAATACTCTCTTGACATGAGACAAACACTCATGAATTCTAACATGGTATCAGAGCCTTGTTGCTCTTCTTGGGATGAACTCACTTCTTTTGTGTCTGTTTCTTCATCTGAAACTCTCTCTCTCTCTGACTCAAATTAGTTTTGAGGAGCTATGTGGCTAGGATTCAAAACTTGGACAGTAGAGAGTTTAGATGAGTTATGATTTCAAAATCTGAGTGTTTACTCAAGATGCAAGTCTTTAAAAGTTTTTTTTTTAAATCAATGACTCTCCCCTTGATCTCCTCATTGTTTAAGCTTTTGGATGAAAGAATAAAGTCTGTTCATACCGGCTTGAGGGAGGGGAGAAAAGATTAAACTTGTGTCTTGAAAAAACACTTGAAAAAAAATCGATTTCAAAGATATGTGTGTTCTTTGAAAGGATTTTGAATTCTGAAAAATGTTTTGCATTGTGATTTCAAACTCTTTTATTCCTCTCCTCTTGTTTTTCTTAATAAGCTTGGGCTATTAAGTCTGTAAAAATATATGCTTGAGGGAGGAAGAGTAATTAAAAGATTGTTTTGAGTTTGAATACTCTTGAAAATATTTTGGAAATTGATTTTCCTTATGAAAAGGTTTTGGAAAGTATTTTTAAAATTCTGGAAAAGTATTTTAAAATTATTTTTGATAAGTTCTTGATGAATTCTTGGTTTATTAAAACCATTGTAAAAGGATTTAATTCCTTAGAAAATTGCTTTAAATTGCTTTGCAAGATTTCTTTGAAAGAAAAGGTTTTCAAACCATTTGTGAAAAGGTTTTCTTCTCTTGGCCTTTATGGCCTTTGAACTTGGTTGATGGACAAAGAATTGTGTTCCATTCAACCCTTGTTCTTTCCTCCAGAAATCACCTTTATGTGATCTAATCTCTTAATGAGTTAGTTGTTGTTGTTAAGGTTGCAGAAATCTCTTGAAAGGAGCATGTCCTTGCATCCATGTAAGGAAAGACTGGTTGAGAAGTCATTGCCTCTCCAGAATTGGTGATCAACCATGAACGCCTTAGTGCTGTGGTTTGATGTTTTGCTCAGACATAGAACCTTGAAGGTCATGGACTGAAGATGCTTCCGCTTATACTCTCCATCTCACAATCATCCACTATACTCTTGGTTACATCTAATACACTTTGGTTACTTATACTCAATTTCTAGTTATTAATCTCTCTCATTTTACAATGATCATTCACTCTCCTTTGGCACTCTTGGAACTTCCACAAGCGTGAGTGTGCCCTTACTAGGAAGTTCCACCACTGATTTTTTTTTTGATGTTCTAAGTTCACAGATTCAAATGACTGATATGATCATAGTCTCATTGAGACATGAAGTTAAATGTGTGGGCACAGAACATATCTGAAGTTAGAACCGATTACCCCAGCTTGAAGAACCTGGTGTGAAGAGTGTGGTGGAAAGCGATGGATCAGCTTGACAGAAGGAGTCTATTGCCTGGAGGTGCAAGCGCATACTGAAGTTAGAACCAATGGAGACCTTTTGGGTGAAGTTGATGGATCAGCTCAGATGTGACTGGTTCTCTCCCAGTTTGATCATGGACCATGCCATGGATCATTCTACTAATACTCTGGTTACTCATTCTCTCACTCTCTTGTTACTCATTCACTTACTCTCTGGTTACTTATTCACTGGTTACTTTTCTTAAATCATTGGGATCAGAATTGGTGAGTTATCAAGGTCTGATCCTAGTGTGTGTGGTCTAATTCTTGCTGGAGTTTGAGTGGTGTTTCAGGTACACAAGTGTTGTCTCTGTTCATCACCAGTCCAAGACAAAGAATAAGGACATTGTCCATGCTGATCAGAGCCTACACATGATGTATACTCCTGTGTCATTCAGAGCCTACACATGATGTACATTCCTGACCATGGAGAGATGTTTTGTGTGTGAAACCGGTTGAAGAAGCGCAGCCTGTTTGGGTGTTGAGCTCCTGGTTCAAAAGACTTACAAGAGGCAGTGGAGAAAAGACTAAGGGAGGAGCCGGTTGACTTAAGCGCAGCTGTAGGGGTGATGCGCTCCTTGTTTCAATACTCAATGTGCTCACTTCCAAGCTTGATCCTTCACTTATTCTCTCCGGATCAAGCTTGAGTAGGGGTAATGGTGAGCTATCCTGAAGGTCCAAGTCGTCCATTGCCTCACCTCAGATAATATGGAGGATTCAAGTGTCCAAGAGACACTCCTCACCATTCATACCAACCATATGCAAGGGGAGTAACCATTTCAATCTATAAATATGAATTGATTGGTTTATGCCTTGAGAATTGATGCAAGTGTTTATGCATTATGTAGAAGGTACTTGGAGTTCTCTATAGCATAAGCTGGTAGACCATAACTCTCCTTGAAGATGGCAAGAAGTCACAAGAAAGAGGTAGACAACAAACCAGCTTGTAGAAGAGATGATCCAAGAAATGATGTGCGCAAGTTATGGAGTTCATACTTGTTTTTTTAAGAAAGGCCTTGATCCAGAGTCTATGTGTCCAACCACACTGGTTCTAAGACACATAGAACTCACTGGCCAATTCCTAGGCTTTGTAGAAGTCCACTCTTTTTCCCTTAGAAAGTTTTGTCCCATGAGGTTTTCTTGCTAAGGTTTTTAATGAGGGAGCTTCTTCAAGGTTCCAAGCTTGCCCAAGGATCTCCTATGGTCAAGCTTGAGGGGGAGTATTAGAATGAAGAAGAAAAATGCTAGTGATGGAGTTCACACTGGCATGTCTCAGGAAAAGGGGTGTAAATTCCTAACCATGAAGAATTTGACCATGAAACCAATTGTCCTACATTCTACACTCATCAAGGGCACGCGGCGAATTGGAATCAGTCCAAAAAGAGTTATGGTTTGGAAGTTACACCAGTTACAAGTTGCAGGTGTTCTGCTGCCCGCTCAAGCAAGAGTGATTTAGTCTAGAGTGGCTTGGAAGGCAAGGAAGCTGAGAGGCTTTCTCAGCTCAACCTGAGCACGCCTAAGAAAGCTTCTAGAAGGGGATTTGAAGTTCAAATGTGGATCTACAAGTTCAAATTCAAATTGGAGTTGTTGGGAGTGGATATTACTATTCCAAACCCAATTATGATGTTCTTGTCTCCTTGTCCCCTTTCATGCAAGTTTAAACTCTATATATGTGTTGTATCTTGATTCTGAATTAAGCAAGTAATAAGAACAAGTTTCTCACTCTAAATTCGTGGCTCTCTCTCTCTTGCTTGTGTTTAATCAATATTTATAATGTAAGGAGTTAAGCATCATGGTTTAGAGGCTGCCTTAGCTCTTCCTCTCTTAAGGCAGCCTAATACTTGTTAAAATCACCTCTAAACTCTTTATTAATCTTCTCTTACTCTAGCTTACTGATTCTATCTCTTTTTAGTCTTAAGCACACAAACTATAAGTGTTGTGTTACTTCACAAGGATAGATTCATACTAGAGATAGTTTAATTCTAGTTCTTGTATCAATCTCACAGCCACTTTATCTTGTTCGATTCAGATGGTGTGTAGAGTGTTTTGCTGAGAGGATTCAATCACAAGTTGATTGTCTCTTCCTTGTAGTTGTGAGTTCTTGTTGTTGGTAGAAGGGAATTCAGTCACAAGTTGACTGAATACTCTCTTGACATGAGACAAACACTCATGAATTCTAACAGCAATGTCCGGATCATTCCTTCATGCTCTTCAGACTATTTTTCAATTGACACATAAGTTCGTCTCCTTCTTAGTGCATCCGTGACTAAGATTGCCTTGCCCGGATGATAAACAATTTCCAGATCATAATCAGCAACAAATTCCATCCATCGTCTTTGCCTTAGGTTTAGCTCAGGCTGAGTGAAAATGTACTTTAGGCTCTTATGATCAGTGAAGATCTTCACCTTGGCTCCATATAAATAGGAACACCAAATCTTCAAGGCGAACACAACCGCAGCCATTTCAAGGTCATGGGTGGGATAGTTCCCTTCATGCTTTCTCAAATGCCTTGATGCATAGGCAATCAAGTAGCCCTTTTGCATCAGAACACAGCCAATCCCGAATATAGATGCATTTGTGTAGACTGCAAAAGGTTCATCCAATTCAGGCAAGGCCAGAACTGGTGCACTTGTCAGCATATCTTTCAATCCGGAGAAGCACCTTTCACACTCTTACGACCATGTGAATTTTACATCCTTCCCGGTTAGTCAAGTCATGGGTTGAGCCATACTCGCAAACCCTTTTACAAAATTCCTATACTAGCCAACCAATCCGAGGAAACTCCTTACCTCGGTGACATTTTGTGGTCTTGTCCATTCCTTGATCAATTTGATCTTCTCTGGATCAACCGAGACTCCCTCACCATACACATTGTGCCCAAGGAATCCGATACTCCTTTGCCAAAAAGAACACTTTCTGAGTTTGGCAAAGATTTTATGTTCCCTTAGCCGTTCCAGCACGGCCCGAAGATGCCCTTGATGCGAATCCCGATCTTTGGAGTCAACGAGTATATCATCTATGA
This sequence comes from Moricandia arvensis, assembly GCA_905132765.1. Classification (NCBI taxonomy): domain Eukaryota; kingdom Viridiplantae; phylum Streptophyta; class Magnoliopsida; order Brassicales; family Brassicaceae; genus Moricandia; species Moricandia arvensis. The sequence continues at coordinate 44,920 of CAJHQP010004587.1, read as the reverse complement.
AGATGATTACAAATTCATCCAAGAAATCTCTGAATATTCCATTCATCATTTTCATGAAGGCGGCTGGGGCGTTGGTCAGTCTGAACGGCATGAACACATATTCGTAGTGTCCATACCTCGTCCTGGACGTTGTTTTCCGCACATCACTTGGCTCAATCGAGATTTAATGGTAACCCGATGCCAAGTCGATCTTGGGAAACCAAGAAATCCTTCTTAACTGATCAAGCAACTCATCTATTTGAGGCAATGTGTACTTGTTCTTCATAGTAACCCAATTCAATCCCCGATTGACGATGCATAGACGGAAGCTTCCATCCTTCTTCTTTACGAGTAGGACTGGTGCACCCCACGACGAGCTAATAGGCCGTATAAAACCTTTTTCCGTCAATTCTTCAAGTTGCTTCTTTAAATCAGACATTTTGGCCGGAGCCATTCGATATGGTGCCTTAAACAATGGAGCAGTTCCTTGTTCAAGTTTGATTGTGAATGGGTCCGACCAATCAGGTGGTAAACCTGATAAGGTTTGGAACACATCCTCGAACTCATTGACAACATGAATCTCTACGAGGTCTACACCTTTCCCAACTTCGTTTGTGGTGATTGGAGCCAAGTAGGCCTCACAACCCTTTTCGAGCATCTGTTCTGCTTGGATTGCCAAAACCACTAAACTACCCGAAGTATGCCTTATCCCTTGGAACTCAATCGATCCAGCCCCACTCCAAACCAAACTTGCCCTCAGTGACAGTTTAGAGTGGCCCGATATCTTCCCAACCAGTCAATTCTTAATATCACTTCATGATACTTGACGCGGACTATTAATAAGTCCACATTCATGCTCTTGCTCTGGATCACAACCAAAATGTTTTTAACCAGCCCTAGCGAATGCATGACCTGCCCACCGGCTGCATTCACTATGCCAAAACATCCATCCTATTCCTTCTGCAACATCCCTTTTCGATCATCTCCGGGCTTATAAAACAATGTGTTGCCCCTGAATCAAAAAGTGCTTGTGTATCCACACCACCAATACTTAAGGTCCCTACAATCATTATGTAGGCTAAGTATCTAAAATCATTCCATGCAATGCAATGCAAATATAGAATACGTCAGGGATTAGTGACATACTCCTTCGAAAGGCTCATACACCCGTGGTGACATGGCCTGCCCCTTTCCATGGGCCGACCTGTCTACATCAACACGGTTCCTCTTCTGCTCCACTTGCAAATTTGGCATTCTCTCTTGAAATGCCCAGTCTTTTCGCAATGGTAGCAGGTTTTAGCATCATCACTAGTCACGTTTCCTTGCCCTTGGTCTATATTTGGACAGTTCTGGATCGCATGGTCCTTTCTGACACATCTAGTGCAACCGCCCGTCGCCCTCCAGCATTCACCCCCGTGCCTTCTACCGCACTTGGGGCATTCAGATCGATTTACCAAAGTCCTATGGCCTTCATCGACCTGATCCCTTTTCCTCTTCCGATTGCTTGAATTGCTAACCAAAGACAAATGGGAGTGAGACCTGATACGGTTCTCTTAAGCAAGAGTAGCTTCCAGCAAAACCACCCTGTAAACCAACTCCGAGAACAGTACTAAAGGTACGGACAGAGCAGTGGGTGTGGAGTTCAACTCGTAGGGCTCCGAAGAACCTACGCACTTGTACCGCTTCCTCCTCCAGTTCCTTCCCCACATACCGTCTGAGTCGGGTGAATTCTTCCTCATACTCCCGAACAGTCTTGCGACCTTGGGTTAGTTCCAGAAACTTTGCCTCAAGCCGATCCCATGCTTCGGCTGGGAATTACTTGCGGTTAAACTCGTACTCAAAGGCCTCAATCCTCCCGATATGCCCTCTTGTGTGTTTGTCTAAAGCCAACCACAAGTTATGTGCATCCCCTTCCAGGAAGTGGACCGACATGTCTTTCTTGTAGTCATCCGGACAGCGAGTGGATTCAAAGTTTCTGATCATACGACTCTTCCATTCATCCACCTCAATTGAAGTGCTTTGTTCCCATGCGAGATATGTGTTCCAGCACACTAAGATACTCCTCCTTTTTCACCGATCTGACTGGTGGATCGATCTAGACTACCTCAACCGTCTCTCTAACCCGTCCATCAACTAAAGGTATATACATGGGGATTTGAGTTGCCTGACCCACATACGAATTCACCAATGTTGTTACCGCTTGGGTCAGTGTGGTCATCTGAGTTGCCATAGTCTTTAGTGCACTTAAGACATCCTTCATGGATGGTTCCACGTTTTGATCCTTTCGTCCCGCAGTTTCATCAACTTTCCCACCCGGTGGAGCCGATTGATGAGCCGCATTAGAAGATTCCACACCTTCATCTTCATGCTGATTCCGTCCATGGTTCTGGGGATCCACGGTCCGCGTCTCACCAATGTTGGTCTGAACTAGCGGCGTTTCCCCTTCAATTTTTCCAATCTCAGGTCCGATAGAACTCATGTTCAAGGGGTTCACGCCGTCATCAACCGCTTGACTGTATTCAGCAACTCCTTTGGATTTCTTTCCTTTTCCGGTTTTGTTGTTTCCAGCCTGAGGATAAAACATGTTAGCTAATCACCGCAACATATATAACACATCCTAGGCTAAGAAATATTACCATGAGACCCGAGCCGGATGAGTGGTTTTTCCCATTACCCAACTATCCTATAATCAAGCATGCTTGATACCAACTTAAAGCTCCCTAACCCGGACTCTAAATCCAGTGAGGTTGCTAGACATTTAAGCCTGAATTTTTCTACGACATTTGGTTCGTTTTAAGGCATTTTCCTTAACATATTCGGTTCATTTAATTCTCTAATTCATTTGTATAAAATCTATATGTGAGTATACTAGAGTCAATATGATAAGAGATAAATCATTCTTTATTTATTTCACAAAAGAATTAAATACAATAAAAAATTCCCTTATAAGCAAATAAAATTAATCGATCCTAATCAGTTTATCTAACCACCCTTCCGTCCTTGGCTGCGAGTCTTCATGGCTAAGTAAAATCCTTCCCATGATCACCATCTTTCCCTGAAACCAGCAACAAACATAAGTAATCTAATGATGACTTAGTGAGTGGTTTCTACACATGCAACTTATGTTTGGATTATTTCTAAGTTCAGCCCCAAATCCTCTTAATAACACTCGCCTCCTCAATTCGTTTAACCAGATCGATCAAGTTCAGAGTGTGGTTCTATATCGGGCCATCTTACTACAAAACCATTCGTATCGACCTTAACCCGAACAAGCCATTCAACTATGATATGTGATCTATCGGATCCAACACTTAAGCATAAAATCTCATGATCGGTCTGGCTTATAACTTTTTTCCTTTACTCGATCGTTCATGCAGGAGAAAAAAAAATGATCAAGTATAGAGAGAGAAGGATGTAACCGTTTAGGCTGATTGCCATAGAAACAGTAAGAGTCACCCTAAGGCGATGGTTTGTCTGGTCCATATACTCACCTTAGAAGTGCATTCTGGAGTCAAGGTCCCAGTACGCGGTTCTTTCTCCTTTGTACCCGTTGTTGGATCGTTCTTCAAGATGTTCCAGTCGGATTTCCTTCTTGGCTTGTTTTCGATCAAATTTCCCTCTAAATCGCCTAACTTCTTCTCTTTTGGTTCACCTTTTTGTTATGATCGTTTCGTGAGTTTTCTTAGGAAATTCTCTGTCAAAGAGTGATCCCAAGTCTCGAAATATAAACAAGACTCAGCTAAAAACAACCTTGGGCAAAAATGTGCCTTTTTGGAAACAGTCTGGACGGTTATCCACATACGCCTTTTCGCCCCAAAACCGCCTAACACGCTTCCCACACGTGCCTCAGCCAAGTAAAATTCGTACCTGATCCAACGATCACTCGGATAACCACCCCGACCCAACCAGCTGGCTCAACCGTCGAACACTCCACCAAGCTAAGGAGCTCCCCGACAGTTGGTCCAGCTGACTGAGCTGGGTCTACTAGTTGTTCGAGCTGACTTAGCTTACTGAACTCAGTCCAGCTCGTCCTGGCTCAGTTCAGCTCGTCCAAGCTCCATCCAGCTAGCCCAAACTCCATCCAGCTCGCCCAAGCTCCATCCAGCTCGTTTACCTCTTTCCTTTGCTCGGTCCAACTTCTTTTTCCTCTTTTTCCTTGTTTTCTAGGCTTAGTACCGATCATCACTCGGACTTAACCCAATATTCAGACCATGGAACACTTGCCTTTGTGTCTTACCATCGGTTTGCACGTTCCCTCGTCCCATGGTCCGTCCCGATGAACCAATCCAAGATCGGGGATGCTACAGTAGTTCTATGTACTTAGTCAGTGGTTGCATGTTTAGCATCCTATACCTCACTTGGTGACTTACCTTTTAATCACCCCTATTTAGTTCCCCCTTTTAGGTGAGACCAATGAGCATGAGTGATTTGTATCAGACTAGTGCTTTTGGGCGTTGCTATATCTTTCTATTTTCATACTTTCGATTTTATGTTTTATCGAGATTATTCAGGTTTTATTTTATTTATTGGATTTATCGGGGGATAATATTGACTTTTGAGAAGTAATAAATGGAAATATCAAGATTATTATTCATTTATTTTATATTGAAAAATGCGGGTGTTACATTTTGGTATCAGAGTTGGGTTTCGTCCTGGACATGACCTGGGATGGCGATTTGTGGGGACTCGGTTTTAATCGGGTTTAGAGGATAGTCGAAATATTTCTTGGTATTTGGGAACTTTAAAAATGAAATACGTTGCAACTTTATGTTCGCTAAAATTCTAAACAAGTACTCGCTGGTATACGATTTTGTCAGAAGTTAACTTTTTCCCTTTTTTCCTTTAGATGCTGCCAAGGAGGAGAATTGTTTGTACTCAGGCCATCAAAGCTGTTGGAGAGGATGGAGATGAGCATGTGGAGACTGTAGCACCACTACCGATTGATGCGGATGTGACATGCGTGTTTTTATTGTTCTAGAAGGGTATAAATATCTTAAGCAAATAACTATCAAATTAACCCTAGTCTTAACACACAAATAATACTCTTGCCAAATAATATCATGTGTAGTACTTAGGGATCAAATCTACAGAGAGCTATGACACACAAAAGATTTCTTATTTCTAGAGATTAAGTTAAGTGAATATATATATATATATACTGATGGCAAACAATTAGTTAAGGAAATATTCTTTATCAAGAAGTAGAGATGCAATATGGAAATATGCTAATAATGCAAATATGGAAATATTCTAACAAACTAACTTGATGCAAATGTGAATATGCTAGATCTAGGGTTTCACGCTTAACGGACTATACTGGATAGGAAGCACATATATGTAAATATACTAGAACTCAAATATTAACAATTCTGACCCTTTTAACTCTAACTCTTGTATGCGAGCAAAAAGAAAGACCATCGATCGACGGCGAAGGCCTGATGTCGATCGACAGTGAAATCAGAAGGAAGTGTGAACGAGATTTGATAAGTCCACAAGAATTATTAGACCAGCTCTCGCATGCGCCTAACAGCCTAGTTCAATGGAGTCTATTCTGGCACAGAACCTACTCTCGTAGTCGTCCATGTCCTACTTTCGAAATCCTAGTTATCTACTATAGAATGCAAGCATTAAGCACAACTCAATTGATGGATATTAACATAACTAGCAATCTTATTTTTGGGCTAATCTATGATTGCTATCATGTAACCCTAAATCTAGTTGATGACTACTCATATATAAACAAAGTAAGAACAATAGTTTGAATAGAATGCATAGATAAAATACTGGGGTTCCAATACAAATCTCCTTAAGGAGTTATGAATCTTCTCCCATGAAAACCTAGAACTATAAAGCTTTGTGAGTTGTGTCAAGCCTTTCTTACGCTTGTACTTGCACACTCTGCATGCCCTCAATACATAATATAAAAACCCTAAAACTTAGGTCAAAACTCGTCTAGGGAATTCTTGTCATTTGTCTTCGAAACTTGGGCTTTTCAGTCGGCTGTCTGCGAGTTGGTCGTCGATCGATGTCAAGTGTGCAACATTGATCGACCTTGGTCTTTTATCATCGGTCGACTACAAGGTTGTGTCATCGATCGACGACAGTCTTGTACTTCGACTCCTCAAATAGCCAGCTACGGATTCTTCTCCTCTAAATTCTTCAAAAGCTCCAAGTATCTCCATTTATCTCAAAAACGTTCCTCGACCTGTAAATACTATAAAACATATCCTAGACACACATAATATACCCTAAATAGAGCCAAGAACATGGCCTAAAATTGGTAATAAATAGGCTATATCAACTCCCCCAGACTTAACTTTTGCTTGTCCTCAAGCAAACTAAGCCCGTGAAAGAGGTTTTGAAAAGCAGAGACTCACATAATGTCTAAGTATAAATTTCACCTTACTTTGTTGCAACCACATTCTATCAAGTCAATCACAAAGAAACTTTATATACCATATCCTAGTATAGCAACCAAATCAAGTCTACCAACAACTTAGCAAATACTAGTTTGACTCACCCTTCTACTGATTTCATTTCTTTGTATAAAATAAAAGTGTAGGCTTTATCTTGGGAGTATCGATCAAAGGAGACATGGACTATACCTCTGCAAGTATCTGAACAACTAGGCACAAAGTCTTCTCTGATTCCTTTCTTGCACCTTTTCTCTCTTAATCTTTCTAGATCTCAAACTTAATGGACAATAATGTTGATACAGTTCATCTTGCCATCTCATTTTCAATTTTCCTCTTCTTTTTCTTTTCTTTTCTCTATTTTTTTCTTTTCTTTTTCTTTTTCTTTTGCTTTTTGGGAAAAGTTGTAGGCGGATAATAGGGTCATCGGTAATGTACCTACCCCTCTCTTCCAACAATGTGTGATCGTTCCTCCGAATTAAAATAGTGGGGTCATAGGTAATTTACCTACCCCACTGCATCTCGGGAAGTCATCTCAATCTTTTAAGCTACTAGGTTGATGCTGAAGAGAAAGAGAGAACAGAACCAAAGGTGCAATGACTTGTACCTACAGACTTGCAGAAGGAATCTGATCCAGTGTATACCAAGCCCCAAAGCAAGCAACTATTGTCAGGATTAGTGTTGGAAATCAGCTTCGGCTCCTCCAAACTTTTTAAGAAAGTGTGATATAGTGGTAGGATGATCCACTTTGGTATCTCTAGTAATCTCTGCAACAACCTTCTAAAAATGGTACTAAAGTGTGGTTAGTCAATAATAAATCTTGATCATAATCCCTTCTTGACTCAATAGAACTTTTTGAAAAACTTATATATATATATATATATATATATATATATATATATATATAACAAATAAAACTCAAAAAAAAAATCAAATAGCATTAGTGAACCTCCCCCATACTTAAATTACACTGTCCCTAGTGTAATCCGCCCTGGATTGGTTAGGAAAAATTAAGTCATAAGTAAATAGATTAAGTAGAAAATTCGATACCAGACTCTGTAAAAGAGTGTCGATCGATGGTAGGCTTGTGTGGTTGATCGATGGTCGCGATCCAGTGTCGACTGATGGTGCTTTGTGGTGTCGATCGATGGTGGACTCGAACAGTCTATAAAACAAAGTAAAATTCGAAATAAATAGTAATATAAGTAAAAACGAAATAAAAGCTTACTAAACAGTGGGTTGCCTCCCACTCAACACTTGGTTATAGTCTTAAGCTCGACGTTGTGAACTCTCTGACTAGTACGAAGTTGGATCAACACTTGGAAAACAAGCGTCTACATCTTCTTTGCTCTTCTGAAACCATGTATAATGAAGTTCCTTATTGCTTCAACTCCTCTGGTTTTCTCATTCCTTGTAATTGTTCTGGCAAACGCCACATAATGCATATACTCTTGTAGTTTCTCAATACTGCGATGTAGCATTCTAAGTCTGGCAGTTGTAGTCTCTGATAAATCTTCCAAGTGCTGAGAAATATCTTCCTTCATCAGGCTCTGAGAAAATGCAATCTCATCGAACCTATCTCCCAATTCTATCTCTGATGATGTCTTCTGTTCGTTGTCTTCAGTGTCGATCGATGGCCTGATGTTACCGTCGATCGATGCCCGGTTGTCTGCCCCAGTCGCCTGCTGTCTCTGAACAGTATCCAAATCTTCCTTCATCTCATCCATGCGTGCAGTCAAATTGGTGAGGCAGTTGTCTATAGGATAGTAACCATCATCCAACCTCTTGTAAAAATCATCCAGGGACATCTCTTGAGCTCTGTAGATCCCATGCACAATACCATCAATCTCTTCTTGTTGTATGTTTGTTGATCCTTCCTAGACATAGCGATCTTTGCTGCATGATCTGGTAAACATATGTAGCTTTGCTCAAACAAATTAGCTCTCTCTAGAGCTGCTCTGATGTCTTCAGCTTGCACATTCACTACTCTTATGTCCGTAGCTCGTGCATTACCATTCTCATCTCTGTAGATGCCATCCTCATCTTTCTTTTCCCTAGCGGAAAAGTCTGTTGCCCTCAATATCAAAAGCTCTCATACATTGCTTGAAACGCAAATCGATCGGTGGCCTGAAGTTGCTGCCGATCCATGGTGGCTTGAAAGTGAATGGATCAGTACAGATAGGCTCGTTCTTCTGTCCCTCAATATCAATAGATTCTTCATTATTTGTGTCGATCGATGGCTACTGCTGCTGTCCAAATAGAGTACTCGATCCATTAGCCAAAATAAGGGCATATACGACATCCTCCCTAGAAAAATTTAGGATTCTCCCATGAAGAGCCCGTGCACGTCCCTCTGGGTCTCTGAAAATTTCGAACTCATTCGGTCTATGATTACCAATATCTGTCTCTTCTGCTCCAAGTTCGTGTTCTGGTTCTGTCTGATGTCGTTCTGGTTAAATTTGATTTCACCCCTCAGTCTTGAAAGTCTTTGAAGAATTCAAATCAGCACTAGTAAGCGCCCCCTTCGTACAAGGTCCAGACTGGTGTTTACCCTTTGAAATAATGTGTGATGCAAGCGATTTTTCTGTTGGCGCAGTACTAGGGCAGAAAGAGGACAAGAAACTGCATGAAGTCTACTACGCCAGTAGAACTCTGGATGACGCACAACAGAACTATGCGACCACAGAAAAGGAATTACTAGCTTTCATGTTCGCTTTCAAAAATTCCGTCCTTACCTAGTTGGCTCTAAAGTAGTCGTGCATACTGATCATGCTGCACTCAAATACTTAATGCAAAACAAAGATGCAAAACCACGACTCTTAAGATGGATCCTACTCTTGCAAGAATTCGATATTGAAATTAAGGACAAGAGAGGAGTAAAAAACAGAATGGCTGATCATCTCTCACGAATTAGAGTCGATGATGATTTCCTACAGACAGAATATGTGTACCAGATAGTTGAATCTTTTATCGGATACATGTGTTTATCATCAGGAGAAATATGGATCGACACCACTGATCTGATATCGATCAACGTTCTAGAAAACAATCACGACAACTCAAGCAATGATGCATTGACAATTGATTTAAAAATCAATGTCGCTTGCAACACTGATTCCCCCAGAGGTAAAAGTCCAAGTTGGGTGTGTGTGCGTGAAATGCCACCAGATCAGATAGGCCATCGTATGCCGATATAGTAAACTATCTCCCTGCTGATGTAGAGCCGGAAATATTTCGCAGATTCCTAGAAAGAAAATTTTGAGAGAAATTAAAAAATATCACTGGGATGAACAATGCTTTATAAAAACTGTTATGATGGAATATACAGACACTGTATTGCCGAAGTTAAAGTACCAGATATCTTATTCCGCTCTCATGGATCCGATTATGCTAGGCATTTTGTGAGTTCTAAAACAGTATATATAATCCTTCAAGCAGGCTTTTGGTGGCCTGCCATGTTTCGAGATGCGCAGTCCTATATAGCAAAATTTGATCCTTGTCAAAGAAGAGGAAAAATCAGCAAAAGATACGAAATGAAGTAGAACTTCATACGTGAAGTGGAAGTGTTTGATTTTTTGGGTATCGACTTCATGGACCCTTTTCCTTTTTCACACGGAAATAAATACATTGTCGTTACCATTGACTGTGTATCAAAATGGGTTGAAGCAATTGCATCCCTAACAAAAGACGCATCACTAGTCATGAAGCCGTTTAAAAACATCATTTTTCCTAGATTTAGAATCCCTTATGTAGTAGTAAGTGATGGAGGAACACACTTTATAAACAAAGTGTTCGATAGGCTACTAAAGAAGCATGGTGTTCACGATCTTGTAGGCATACCTTATCATCCCCAAACTAGTGGCCAAATGGAAGTTCTAAATGATAAATCAAAAAATATTCTAGAAAAACAGTTAAGCCAAGATTTGGTCCACAAAATTGGATAATGCACTTTGGGCATACATGACTGCATTTAAAACACCATTAGGCACCACCCTATTTCATCTAGTATATGTAAAGGCTTGTAACCTTCTGGTAGAACTTGAGCATAAGGCTGCCTGGGCTGTAAAAATGACAAACTTCGATATCAATCCCCCTGACCAAAGGAGATTGATTCAGCTAAATGAGCTAGATGAGATTAGATATCACGTCTATGAAAATTTAAAGCTATACAAGGAAATAACAAAGGCCTATAACGATTAAAAGATCATCGCTAGACATTTTGAGCCGAATGACCAGGTTCTTCTACATAACTCTCACCTGACATTATTTCTTGGAAAGTTACGTTCCAGCTTGTCATGTCCCTTCACCGTCAAAGACGTTAGACCATACGGAGCCATCGTACTGATTAGCTTCACCGGGGGTGAATTCCTAGTTAATGGACAAAGAGTGAAGCATTATTGGGCATAATTGGAAATCACAAGCAGACAAACTGTGCGTTTGGGGCTACCTATTTCTGATTGATCAAAAATGATAGTCAAGCTAGCGAATAAAACAAGCCTGAGTGGGAAGAAACCAACTATTTAAATATAATATTTATCAAGAAAAGGTAAAAATTGGGGAAGCATCGATCAACACTACATTGTGATTGTTGATCAATGCTCAGTGTCGAGACATGGACCTATATAACTGGACATTTTAGCTATTTCCCTAAAACCCAAAACACTCGAAACAATCACCCCATGATCTCTCTCTAGTTTCTTCGCCGATTTTTGCGATGACTTTTGATAATTATTTTGGTTATTTGTTTTTTTTTACGATTTTGATAAAGCTAAATAGATAGATCTAAAAATTCATTCTTCTCACAGAAGACTTCCATGTAAGTCTTCTCACAGAAGGCTTCTTAAGAAGTCTTCTCAGTTTAGCTAACCTAACCCACTCGATTTTTAACTCTCTCTCTCTCTGTTTACTACACTCAATCAACCGCTCCACAAAGTGTATTCTCGAAATCTCTAATTTTCAAAAAATCGTTAGTGTTGATAGAGGAACTTATTTAGAACCGGGTTTAGGCTTGTTTTAGAACGATCTAGGGTGATGGACTGAAAAATAAGGATTATCGACTGTTATTGATGAATATTGGTGTACCTCGTGTTTGATTCGTACGGATTTGGCTTTTCAGGTTTCGCGACTGACCATTAATCATTTTCTATAGAATTTTTTTCGATTGATATATAGAGTTGTTCATCGATCGACACCCTTAGTGTTTTGTCAATCGATGACGGTCGCTGTGCTATAACTTTACAGATACCCCATTCATTATCATTGATGCAGATGGATCGTGAAAGGAGGACTAAGCAGCGTTTCGACAGTGCTGAAAGCTATGAAGCAGCACGGCCAGCCATCCCTTGCCAAAGTAAAATGAAGGGGACCATGCTGAGACCTTTGAGGAATATCCTAATCCTCGAGTTTCTGCCACGAGCAGGGAGTGTACCCGCCAACAGATAACTGATTAGTGGGATGACTATGATAGCCTATATTTCAATGCATGGCAGGATGTCACCATTGAGCCCACACGTTTCATTGATTGGGATATTGCTAAGAGGCTGGGTCTTGAGGAAGATTTGAGAGACATGATCAGAGAGTTGGGCATGGGAACTAGGCTACCAGATCTTACGATCTCTACTCCGATCTGGTTAGTTCTACTACACCAACGAGAGGGTGAAGAGGGAAAATGAACCCACCTTGACATTCTTCATTCGAGGCATCATATACAGGATCCCGATTCCGACCCGCTGCAAGATCTACGGGTTCGAGAACCCTTTGTACCCACACTGCACAGTCCCTGTGTTCCCTGGACAAGCAAAATTTTGGGAACTAGTGGCCACCAGACATTTTGATTCGGGAGTAGAGACTCAGACCGACATTTGCCACCCGAAAGTTTTCTACTTCATCAAGGTTCTTGCCAACACACAGTTGTGCAGGATGGAGCCTAACAAAGTACAGATGCAGGAGCTTACACTGCTGTACTTCTCAATAAGAGACTTGGTTGATTTGGGCGATTTGAAGGGACCGGTTGATGATCATTTGGTCAACCTAGGAGACATATTTTCTGAGCACTTGGTTAAGATGAAGAAGAAACCATTCCAAGGGACAAGTGCAAAAAAGAAACAGTGGGGAGCTTGCTTACTCTGATTTATAGGGATCTCAAGATCAAGCTGGATCAGACCACCGTCATCAGCAACAGAGCCTTCATAAATGGAACGCACTTGACAAGCAAAAATTGGCTTAAGGATGGTTATTTTTGGAGTTTCGTTGATGCCGCAGGACCATGTCTGCTAGACTTTCCTCAATGGACAGTTAGAGAATTCAGCGACGACCTCTCCAGGCTTGAGTTCCACCCGGACTGACTCCTCCTGTGCATCCCAGCCACACGACCTCGCAGACGGGCTGTACCGAGACCTGCAGCCAAACCAGCTACTCATGCAGCAGCACCCGCTCCTGACTTCTCGTAATTACCCAACACACACATCCGATACCATGGTGATTTCCAGCGCATCGTGTTGGATGCTCTTCAGGCCATCTGGGCTAGAGTGTCTAGCTGTCGTTGCATGAGTAGAGTGACTGTCAGAGCGAGATTATCATCAGCTGCAGAAGGTCCTTCACGCAGGCCAGAGGATGACACAGAGGAGGATGCCGATTAGGACTAGTCCTGACCTTTCTATCTTTTAGCTACTTACGTTTTATTTTTCAGGATTATTAGAATTTATGCTTGAAATTATTTTATTTTGTTTCTATGCTTTATTTGAGACTATCTATTTTCGTGCTCTTAATGTGTACCTAGTTTGATCTAAAAGAACTAACTTCGCTTCTGATATTTAAGACGATGAGTTAGGCCATATATCTTGTTACCTTGGGCCCATAAATTTTCTGTCTCAGGAAGAGTCGATCGACACCGAGTAGGGGGTGGCGATCGACATTCAAGACAGGGAGGTACGAATCTTCCTCTCATATCCTAGAAGATTTATACTCTGGTTATTTTCCCACTGATCTTAGACTGAGTAACACTAGGGCATTGTTATTTAAGTCTTGGGGAGGTAGTTATTGATATTGTGTTTTATTTCGAGTTTCATTTCCATTAAAAAAAATTATTGAGTCAAGAAAGGGATGATGAAGTTTTTCATTTTATTACTACTCTAACCACTCTCTAGTGCCATCTAAGATTCATTGACTAGAGAATGTAATAGATTGAAAAACTGCAGTGTATTATCCTACCACTAACATCCACACCTGATAAGAATGTCTAGAGAAATCAAAGCTGACTTCCAACCTTAATTAGTCCAACTTTCTTGGTATACACTGGATCGGAATCGTCCTGCAAGTCTGGAAGGTATAAATTCTATGTGTTTTCTGTTTCCTCTTTCACCTCTCTTCGGCATCTATAATATAAAAGACTGAAATTACTTCCTGAGATGCAGAGGGGTAGGCACATAACCAATGACCCCACTATTCTAATTTAATAGAATGATCACATATTGTGGAAACGAGGGGTAGGTACATTAGTGATGACCCCACTATTTGCCTACTTTTGTCAAAAAAAAATCGATGAAAGGTGAACAAGATAGATTGTATTAACATCGTTGTACACTGGATTGAGATAAAGAGATTCAAAGAAGAGAGAAGAGAAAAAGAAATAATTAGAAAAGAGTACATGTTGGTCCATATACTTGCTTGATTTGAACCCATGTGTTCAGTGATAGATACTTCCAAGATATAGCCTACACATTTATATTATGCAGAAATGAGGTCGGTAGAGAGGTATGTCGGGCGCTATCAGAAAAGTTGTGTGTTGTATGGTATGGTGACTAAGCTAGAGTGTAGTACATTGAAACATTTCTAATGTTAGTATTGACTCATTACCACCTATTCATAATTGCAGAAGTGAGGGTAGTAATTTAAAAATGTGTGAGTCCCTACTTTTTTTTAAACCCCTCCCACAAATTGTGATATTCCTTGCTTGAGGAGAAGCAAAAGAATAAGCATGGGGGAGTTGATATGTAATGGATTTTACATGTTTTCACCCATGAATTATGTATCTTTCACAGTATTTATATCCATTTAGAGGTATTTTAGAGTCTTTACAGGTTTAGGTACATGCTAGAAAAAATTGGAGCCTTTGGACCATTTTAGAGCTTTGAGGAAGCTCTCCTGAAAACCTGAAGTCGGAGGTTTGTTCTCGCGATGAATGTCGATCGATGATGACCTATGTCTATCGATCGACAGTTCAGCCATCTGAGGGTTTTATGATGATTTAAGGAAATTAAAGAATCACCCAGAAGTCCCAATATTTGCACAACAAGTCTCTGGCCGAATGTTAGGCTATTTATTAGGGTTTTCTATTTTTTGTAAGACAAACTTCATACAATGCTTCTTTTACACTTCTTGCCTCCACCATTTTTCTAGAGGAGAGAAAGCCTAGGATTGCAGAGAGAGATTTGAACACCTTCTGAAAGAAGATCTTGAACTCTCTTTGTTTCTCTACTATGTTCTTATCTGAACACCTTCTGAAAGAAGATCTTTACATTATCATTATACCTTAGAGTTTACCTAAGTCTAGCTTCATGTCATCTTGATAACTTACAACACTTTATCCTCTTATTTACTGCTTTTACTGTTTTCATCTAGCTTTATTTAAAGACATTAAATATGTTTTGTAATATTAGAGTCTACGTGAATTTGATCCCTAAGTAATACAACTAAAACTCTTGTAGGAAAGACTAATAGTATTTCTAGGGCAATTTGTGAGCATATCAGTGAGACATCTTTTACCTTATTGGTTATGGGAGTTTCGCAAAATCTGAATGTTCGCAGCTACCATGTGTCATCCTAGGAGAGTGTATTAGAGTCAAAGACATCAAATTCCCTTTCTGAAATTAGAGAGGCTTTGAGATTTAGCATTCATCGAGGTATACCAGTAATATGCTCAAATTACCTTATGAGCACCTTTACTCTCTATAACAGGATCAGTTGTAGTACCTAGGGACTGAATCCATAGAGACTTTGAGATTACACTATAGATTTATTGTCTTTGAAATAAAGCTAGAAAGTAATGGTATAAAGAAACAAACAGATAAATTAACTGTTGTAAGTTATCAAGATGAGATGAAGCTAGACTTAGGTGAACTCTCACGTGTAATAGGAGTGCAAACTAATTATGTTATTAGGGATGTATTATGGTTCAGTTCTCGAACTCAAACAATAAGTTAAAGTCTATCAACTTATGTGTGGAAGACTATCTAATGTCTAAACCTAGGACTCCAACTCTCATATGTAAATCCCCATGGAATGTCGATCGACAACCACTTACGAGTGTCGATTGATACTACTTCTAGACAAGATTTAGTGAATAGGTTTGATAGGTTCTCTAAGTTCATGTCCAACTGTCGTATGTGCCTAGATAACTATACCATACTATTATTAATTCAGACAGTAAACCAAGCCTTCGCTTGCGCCAACTTATCCTAAGAACTAGGTTTAAGGTGATCAATCTTAATCCTAGCAGTAAGAACAACTAGATGAAGAACTAGTTAATTTTCCTAACAACAATACAGATCTAGCATACCATTAAATAACCTTTGAAGAACCATAGATATAACAATATAATTACTCATATATAAATAAAGCGAACATGGAATTAGTCTGAATAAATTGCATAAAACCAAATAGAGAGAGTAGAGAAACAAAGTAGAAAACAAAAGGTGTTCAAGATCTTCTCTCCAAAGGTGTTCAGATATCTCTCTCCAATTCGAAGTTTTTTCTCCTCTAAAATAATGAAGCGTAAAAGAAGTGTTGTCTTGAAAACAATAGAAAACCCTAATAAATAGCCTAAAATGCGGCCAGTGACTTGTTGTGCTATTCTTGGAACTTCTGGGTAAGTCTTGTAATGTTCTTAAATCATCATTAAACCCTCAAACGGCTGGAATGTTGATCAACACACATGGGTCAGTGTCGATTGATGCTCATCATAAGAACAGGCTCTGACTTCAAGTTTCTGAACCACATGTAGTCCTCTGGCCCATTTGTTTCCTCTTTATCTCTTCTCTGAATCTTTTACTTCCAATGAATCAATGAAGCTGCTCCAGTTCGTCATATACATCTTCATTCTCCCCTTTTCATTAACAAATTGTAGGTGAATAATGGCGTTATAGGTAATGTACCTACCCCTTGCTTCCACAATGTGTGATCAATCCTTGTGAATTAGAATAATGGGGCCATCAGTAATTTACCTACCCTCTGCATCTTTCAGGAAATAATCTCAGTCTTTTGTTTTCTAGATGCCGAAGAGAGAGAGAGAGAGAGAGGAGAGAGAGAGGAAATTTTAGTAAAATTATTATTAATATAATCTCATAAAATAATCGCATAAGTATGGTGTCTAATCTCATATATCTCATTTAGTTGTAACAATCTCCTTTCTGCAGAAGATTTGATATCGAAATTCATCATCTCTACAGCCTATGATGTCTTAAATGCAGTCAAGTAGGCAAGAGTTCATTATCCAACTTCGTGGACCAATTTTTCCTTGTCTTAACAATATATTCCAGGATTTCTTAGATTTTTCGGTTGGAAATTTCTACTTGGCCACTGGTTTGAGGATGATAAGGTGTGGCTACATGATGGTGAACACCATGTTTATTTAGTAGTTTTTGAACACTCTGTTGATAAAGTGAATACCTCCATCACTTATGACTACTCAAGGGACTCCAAATCTAGGAAAAATTATACTTTGAACAGTTTCATGACTACCGAAGCATCATTTTTTGGCGATGCTATTGCTTCTACCCATTTTGGTACATAGTTGACATCAACGAGGATGTATTTATTTCTACGTGAAGAAGGTAAAGGGGCCATAAAGTTGATTCCCAAAAAATCAAACACTTCCACTTCAAGTATGGAATTCTGCTTCATTTTGTGTCTTTTGCTGATTTTTCATCTTCTTTGGCAGGGATCATTGTGCTATGTAGGCTTGAGCGTCACGAAACATAGTGGACCATTAAAAACCCTATTGAAGAATATTAGATACTGTTATGAAACTCGCGAAATGCCCAGCATAATCGGATCAATTGAAGTCAAATAGAAAACCTGGTACTTCAACTTCCGCAATGCAGTGTCTGTATATACTGCGGAGCAATTTTTATATAGGTAAGGCTCGTCCCAATGATAAACACACATTACGGATAAATGTTGCATCCATCTGGTAAACATTTTCTCTTGGTAGGAAAGTATCGATAGGTACGTCATCTTCGACTGTGATTCTTGAAACATGCTTGTCGATTATGATTTTTACTCTTCTCTTATCCTTGATTTCAATATCAAATTCTTACAAGAGTAGAATCCATCTCAAAAGCCTTGGCTTTGCATCAAATATCTAATGGCAGCGTGGTTAGTTCGGACAATCACCTTAGAACCAACTAGGTATGGACAAAAAATTTCAAAAGTGAACACGAAATATAGTAATTCCTTTTCTGTTGTCCATTAATTTTGTGGCGCATCATCCAGAGTTCTACTCACATAGTAGACAGCGTGTAATTTGTTGTCTTTTTTTTTCTGCCCCAGTACTACGACCACAACAAATTCACTTGTCGCACATTATTTCGAAGGTCAAACTCCAGTTTGGATCTTGCACAATAAGGCCAATCAGTAGTTCTTATTTGATTTCCTCAAAGACTTTCAGGCACTTGTGAGTGAAATAAAATTTTACTTCTATTGCACACGCGAGACGGCTTTGCCCAGGAATGGAATGTTGACTCATCAACCACACATGGTTCAGTGTACAATTGAGCTGCATCTGACCCATCATCGATAGCGAAACATGCCTCTGCCACTTTCAATGGTTTCCTGAACCACATGTAAGTCGCTGGCAGCCCATTTGTTCCTCTTTATCTCTTCTCTGAAAGTCTTAATTTACTTTCAATGCAATTTATTAATGACATGCGGTGCTGCCAGTTCTTTCACCTATACATGCATTTCATTCTCCCCTTTTCATTAACAAATTGTAGGTGAATAATGGCGTTATAGGTAATGTACCTACTCCTTGCTTCCACAATGTGTGATCAATCCTTGTGAATTAGAATAATGGGGTCATCAATAATTTACCTACCCCTCTGCATCTTTCAGGAAATAATCTCAGTCTTTTGTTTTCTAGATGCCAAAGAGAGAGAGAGAGAGAGAGAGAGAGAGAGAGAGAGAGAGAGAGAGAAAGGAGAGAGAGAGAGAGAGATAAATTAGTAAAATTATTATTAAAATAATCTCATAAAATAATCGCATAAGTATGATGTCTAATCTCATATATCTCATTTAGTTGTAACAATCTCTTTTCTGCAGAAGATTTGATATCGAAATTCATCTTCTCTACAGCCTATGATGTATTAAATGCAGTCAAGTAGGCAAGAATTCATTATCCAACTTCGTGGACCAATCTTTCCTTGTCTTAACCATATATTCCAGGATTTCTTAGATTTTCCGGTTGGAAATTTCTACTTGGCCACTGGTTTAAGGATGATAAGGTGTGGCTACATGATGGTGAACACCATGTTTATTTAGTAGTTTTTGAACACTCTGTTGATAACGTGAATACCTCCATCACTTATGACAACTCAAGGGACTCCAAATCTAGGAAAACTTATACTTTTGAACAGTTTCATGACTACCGAAGCATCATTTTTTGGCGATGCTATTGCTTCTACCCATTTTGATACATAGTTGACATCAACGAGGATGTATTTATTTCTACATGAAGAGGGAAAGAGCCCATAAAGTTGATGCCCAAACAATCAAACACTTCCACTTCAAGTATGGAATTCTGCTTCATTTGTGTCTTTTGCTGATTTTTTATCTTCTTTGACAGGGATCACATTGTGCTATGTAGGCTTGAGCGTCACGACACATGATGGACCATTAAAAACATGATTGAAGGATATTAGATACTGTTATGAAACTCGCGAAATGCCCAGCATAATCGGATCAATTGAAGTCGAATAGAAAACCTGGTACTTCAACTTCCGCAATGCATCGTCTGTATATACTGCGGAGCAATTTTTATATAGGTAAGGCTCGTCCCAATGATAAACACACATTACGGATAAATGTTGCATCCATCTGGTAAACATTTTCTCTTGGTAGGAAAGTATCGATAGGTACGGCATCTTCGACTCTGATTCTTGAAACATGCTCGTCGATTATGATTTTTACTCTTCTCTTATCCTTGATTCAATATCAAATTATTTCAGGAGAAGAATCCATCTCAAAAGCCTTGGCTTTGCATCAAATATCTAATAGTGGCGTGGTCAGTGCGGACAACCACCTTAGAACCAACTAGGTATGGACAAAATTTTGCAAAAGTGAACACGAAATATTGTAATTCCTTTTCTGTTGTCCATTAATTTTGTGGCATATCATCCAGAGTTCTACTCACATAGTAGACAGCGTGTAATTTGTTATCTTTTTCTCTGCCCCAGTACTACGACCACAACAAACTCACTTGTCGCACATTATTTCGAAGGTCAAACTCCAGTTTGGATCTTGCACAATAAGGCCAATCAGTAGTTCTTATTTGATTTCCTCAAAGACTTTCAGGCACTTGTGAGTGAAATCAAATTTTACTTCTTTGCACACGAGGGCTTTGAGTGGTCTAGCTATTTTTCTAAAGTCCTTAATGAATCTCATGTAGAACTCAGCATGCCCAAGAAAATTTCTTACATCTTTCAAGTTGGTGGGTGCTGGTTGACCAGTCATTACCTCGATTATGGCTTTGTCCATTTCAATACCAGCTGCTGAAACCTTATATCCTAGAAAAAATCCATCATTAACCATAAAATGACATTTCTCCCAATTTAGGAAAGATTATTTTCCTCACATTTGGCTAAAACTTTGCACAGATTTTCAAAATATGATTTAAAATATTATCCCCATACCGAGAAATCGTCCATAAAAATTTCCCCAAAGTCTTTGATCATATTTGTAAAGATTGACATCATGCATCTCTGGAATGTCACATGGGCATTACAAAGTTCGAAAGGTATTATGCGGTACGTGAATGTGCCATATGGGCATGTGAAATTGGAATTTTCTTGATCTTCCAGATGGATAGGGATCTGGAAGAATCAGGAATATCTATCAAGAAAGTAGTAGTATTGATGATTCGCAAGCCTTTCTAACATTTGATCAATGAAGGGTAAGGGAAAATAGTATTTTCTCGTGGCAGCGTTTAGTTTCCTGCAATCAATGCACATCCTATGCCCACTGACAGTCCCTACCGAGATCAATTCATATTTATCATTCTTGAAAACAGTGACTTCTTCTTTCCTACGAATGACATGCGCTTGACTGACCCAATTACTGTCCGAAATCGGATAGGTAACTCTGCTTCCAGAAGTTTCATAATTTATTTCTTCGCTGCCTCTTTAAGGTTTGGGTTCTGTCTCCTTTGGTTCTCAATAGATGACTTTGGTTCGTCTTCTTGATGTATCTTATGAATGCATTGGTCCGGTGAGATTCCTGGAATATCATCTAGGGAATATCGAAAAGCTTTACGATATTTGCGCAACTTTTTTAGTAACAGAGCGAGTTCTCTTCTCCTCAAGTTAGCATTGACAATGACATGATAGGAATTATTGCAAAGGGAAGCATATTTAAGGCCAATTGGAAGTTGTTTTAGTTCTAACTTCGGAGATTTTTCCGTACTCTAGTTGTATGATTCGAGCAAGTGTTGATCGATACCTCTACTGGAGTATTGATTGATATTTAGATAATCGTTGATTTATTAGTTTATGTCGACATGCATGACCTCTTTACTGGAATCCATAAGCCTAGTATACTCATCATCTCAATCATCCATACTGAAAATATCTCTTTCGAGGGCCGTTAGAGCTCTACCAAAGGGATCATCAGAATATACATCCATTAATGATTCATCAGCGAGTTTGGACAGATGATAGATAAAGAAATTTTGGCCATCGAGTAATGTTTTCTTAACCCGCTTTACCATGACAAAAACCATCAGCAAATCTCCAATATTTAAACATATACGTCCGTCCCTAGCATCAATAATCGCAACAGCCGTGGCAAGGAATGCTCTTCCAAATATAAGGGCGTCTTTCTGTTCTTTCTCGTATTGAAGTACTACAAAATCCATTGGTATGTGTCATCCATTTATCCTTACGAGTACATCTTCTAGGACACCTCCGGAATCTTAATAGATTTATTGGCTAGAACGAGATTTATTCTTGTAGGTTTGAATTGAGTTAACCCGAGAGCAACTGCATTAGAATAATGTATGAAGTTCACATTGGAAACTAGATCGTAGAGGGATCTCTGAAATCGCTCATGGTAGATGTTGCATTCTAAAACAAAACTACTAGAATCCTAGCGTTGAACTGGGATTTCTCCTTGAATCATAGCACTTACTTCTTCGGAAACCATAATTACGCTCGGTTCATTTACTTGAAAACCGCATGTCGCCATGTATTTCAGGTATTTCTTGACTGAAGGTGAAACATTTAGGATGTCGCTAAGCGACATTTCTACAATTATTATGTTGATAGTTTTCTTGCATATAGCCTTTTCTAGTTCTCGCTTTGCTTTCATCTGATTTTTGATATATGGTGTTTTTGACATCTTGTATATATTTTTTTCTTATTGGTTTTAAATTCTTCATCTAGTCTTCCTAATCCTTTTCGAGTTATTTCCGCTCTGGAGTTGCATTGGATGGGAGATGGACCAGTTGGAGCAGAAGAGGTGGAAAAGAGTGCAATTTGGAGTTTTTCACGCAGAGCATCCTGATAGTTGATCCTGATCGAGCAGAGCACCCGAGTGCCTGCTCCAGCGACAGAGATTTGTAAGGAAACTTATAATATTTCAGGATTTTACCTAGGGTTCCCCTTTTTTCCTCCTAGGCCACCACTTACCTGCAAAAATATCTTTTCTAATTCTTTTTGTACATACTACATTACTTTCTACACATACTTTGGAGAGAGAGATTTGGAGAGAGAGATTTGGAGAGAGAGAGATCTGGAAAATTTTGTGAGATTTAAAAGAGTAGGATTTGTACACTCGTGTGAAGAATCATGAATCCTTTGTTATTTTATTCCAATAGTTTTTCATGGCTTCTTCCTCGGTCTTTTCTGAGATTTATGTGATCATGATTGAGCATCTAGGGTTCCTCGAACAATGTGATATCTCAGACCGGGTAAATCTGTTGATTTGTTAGGTTTAGCATGTTAGGGATCATGGATCAATGAGCTAGACACAAATTAGATTTTTATTCCTTGATATCTCTATCTATTGTTATGATTATTGCTTGTACTAAACTAGCCATTTAGCATCTGATTATAGGTTTAATATAATCATCAAAAATGTTTTAGGTTGCTGATGTTAAGGAAAATTGTGAACCAATTGAATCTGAGCTTCATGCTTATCATCATTCGCTAGTTCAAACGACAATATAGGCATTAAGATATCTTGATAAATTGATAGACACCAGGACAGTGGGTTTATCTAATCTTGTTGTTCAACTTCTAGATTGGATCGTATTGTTTCCCTGAATATTTGTGTGGCTCATGGTCCAAAGTATCCCGATGATAACCCTGAACCTAGCTCTTTTATAATCTGAAACCGGACCAACTCGGTTACTTGCTTGCTACAATTTCTCAATCCTTAAAAACCATTCATTGTTTTAGCTTAATATTGATCCCATAGAAATAAAGTGTAAGAACGATCCTCTGGAATTAAATCTCAAATATTACAACAATATTGTTAACTTTATAGGAGCAAAGGTTCATTTTTAGTGTATCAAGTTTTGGCGCCGTTGCGACAGAAACCAGCTTTTTACTTTTCTTTTTCGATTATATATTTAGTCTAAGACTTCTTACTTGCTATATCCTATTTGTTGAAGCTAATGTTCCAGGTGCATGACCAGTGGACATACTCAGAGAAACGCACAAGGAGATTTAGTGGAACTTACAAATCAGGAGCTTACAAGGTTAGAAAGAATAAACCGTCAACAACTAAAGCTGAACAACGCCACAATGGGCGACTATGGCAATCAAGAGCAACTCGCTGCTGAGTTTCAACAGATGCAACAGCAGATGCTTCAGATGCAGGAGACCGTCCAAGCTCAGCAGGAAGTTTCTCTACTCGCTACCCAGCAGCAGCAGGAACATCAGAAGCAAGCTTCTTCAATCGTGAAGAGAAACCTTCCGCGCAACTTCCCTACTGTTGGGGTCAAAAACGGTAATATCGAAATCAACGTCTAGGATCGCATATCTATAGGAAAAAAATTTCGAAATAATTTTGGGAAAGTTCCTAAGTAAGAAACACTAGAACAATGGCCGCGTCGGAAACACGAACAATGCCAAGTTGAATCAACCAATCTGACTCGCCCGATGGCGAGTTAAATCGACCAGTCCAACTCGCCTGATGGTGAGTTGATGCAACACATCTAACTTGCATGATGGCGAGTTGATGCACCACATCCAACTCGCCATTAGGCTAGTTGGACCGACCAGTCCAACTCGCCATCATGCGAGTTAGATCGGTCAAACCAACTCGCCATCAGGTGAGTTAGATTCGCCAAACCAACTCGTCTGATGGAGAATTGGATCAACATATGGCGAGTTGGATCAACCCTGTCCAACCAGTGCTTCTTTTGAACCTCGTTTGCACTTGTTTAGTCTCGATTGGAGTTACCATTGGAACTTTACGATAAAAAATCTTCCTGGAAAGGGTGAATCATTTTAATGCAATAGAGCTGAGATCTGAGAAAGCAAAGCGAGAAGAAACTGAGTAGATGTGTGCTGAGACTGCTTTAGGCGCTGAAAAGAAAACGGAGCACCTTGCTATCTCTGGAGGGACTGCTCCCAGCGAATTTGCTGAGACTCCACCAGTTTGAGTGTATGTTTCTAAGGTTCCCTATCCAGTTCAACCTATACATCTTATGTATCACATTAGCGCGGAGCAGCTGGCTGCATTTAGGAAAATGGTGAGAAGGCTTCCTAAAAAGATCACATTTGAACATGCTTGGGAGATTTGTCCATTGAATATGTTCTTCAAAAACTGTAGAGACACTCAAGAGGAAATTGAGACAATCTTTATCGAAGTATTGAGACTAGAAGCCAAGGTATTGTCTAATCTTGATTGTCTTGGTAAATTTTATTTTCCCATGTTCCATCGCAGGAATTGAATTCAAGGAAGCTCTTTGTGACTCTGGGTCTAGTGTGAATCTTGTCTCAAAGACGATTGTAGGCAAGCTGGGTAATGTTGATGTTGAGTGTTCTCAGATGACTCTTGCTTTTGAAATCTCTTCCAGAGCATTCCCTAATGGTACAGTTCTCAACATTGTTGTCAAAGTTGGGGACTGTATTATGCATACTGAATTTCAGGCTGTTGAGATGAATAATGACTATGAGATGCCTTTGATTCCTGGAAGACCATTTATGGCTACAATGGGAGCAATCATCGATATGCTTAATAGGAGAGTGTCCTTCTTCAACATAAACAAGAGGGTTTTCTACAAGCCTGTCCCCACCAGTTTCCCTACATTTCATGCCTCTTGCATCTCATTTGTTAGTGGAGAGAACCTGAAGGTTGATCCCAAAAAGGAGCTTAGTTATAAGGGTGAGAGAAGGCTGGTCTTGGATGGAGATCCTCACACCAATACCAATAAACTCAATGGATGTGCAAGGGTGAAAGAAAAAGTCCAAAAGAAAAGCTTCAAGGGCAACCCAACAATGACTTTGATACCGCGGAAGTGTGATGAGAAATCTATTGAGTATGATGTAAAGTGTAAGGGTTGAGAACCGCGAGAAATGGTGGAGAACCAGAATGGTTGCGATATCAGAACGACCATTAGCACTTATAACCACACCCTATTACCTTCTTCTTCGTCACATCACATCTTCAAAAAACGAGAATAAGGTGACTGGGATGGGGAAGAATTCAAAGAAACATGATCCACTAGGAGGGTTGAGTAAAAGAGTGAGTACCGAGTTCAAAAACAAGGAGCAGGCGGATGATCGGAGCAACTGTTCCAGAGAGAGATAGAGCATGCAAAAACGAGTAGAGGCTGTAGACATCAATGGATTTATCCTCTCTTGCAATTTTGCGCGATATCATGCATCCTCTACAAAGAATTGGTAGCCCCTAAACACTGATTAACTCCACCGAATCATTTAAATGGCCAGTTTCAAACCTAGATTAGCCTACCCTGAATAAAGCCTGTGATGAGAATCTCACGCTACTCTTAATTGAATGTAAGGAGCTTTTCCTGGAAGGTGTAAATATTGCAGGTTTGAGATATAGAGTATGGAGCTGATCTTGAACAGCAATCAGTGGGGTTTGGTAAGGGTGTGTTGTCCTCGTAATAGTGCTTGTATGGCTCAGAAATTCGTGGTTAAAGTATGGTTGTTGAAAATAGGAAAGTTCCTACACTTTCAAACCTTTCTCCGTGTTCTTGATACTTGGCATTGTTTGAGGACAAACAAGTATCTAAGTTTGGAAGAGTTGATATATGTTGTTTTGACATCTTGTATATATGTTTTTCAATTGGTTTTCAAGTCTTTATCGAATCTTCTAGTCCTTTTCCATTCATTGAAGGTCTGGAGTTTCATTAAATGGGAGATGGATCAGTTGGAGCAGAAGAGGCGCAAAAGAGTGCAATTTGGATTTTTTCACACAGAGCAGCCTGATGGCTGATCCGTATCAAGCGGAACGCCCGAGTGCCTGATCCAGCGGCAGAGATTTTACAGGAAACTTCTAATTTTCAGAATTTAACTTAGGGTTCCCCTTTTGTCCTCGTAGGCCGCCACAGACCTGCAGGGATACTTTTTCTATTTTTTCCCCAAACTATGTTACTTCTTACACATACTTTGGAGAGAGAGAGAGATTTGGAGACTTTTATGAGATTGAAGGGAGAAGGGTCTCTCCACTCTTGAGAAGAATCCTAAACCCTTGTTATTTTATTGCAATAGTTTATCATGTCTTCTTCATCTCTCTTCTCTGCAATTTATGTGATTATGATTGAGTAGTTAATTTGTTAGGTGTAGGGTGTTAGGGATCATGGATCAGTGAGTTAGACGCAAATATGATTAATATTCCTTGATATCTCTATCTATTGTTATGCTTATTTCTTGTGCCAAACTGACCATTTAGCATCTGATTATAGGTTTAATGTAATCATCCAAAGTGTTTTAGGTTGCTAGAAAAAGAATAGCTAGGCGATTTGTCCTTAGCCAACGAAAGCTGATGTTAAGGCAAATTGTGAACCAATTGAATCTGAGCTTAATTCTTGCCATCATCCTCTAATCCAAATGACAGCTTAGGCATTAAGATTGCTTGATAATTGGTAAACACCACCAAAAAGTGGGTTTATCTAATCTTGTTGTTCAAGTTCTAGATTGGGTCGTATTGTTTGTCCCTGAATAGTTGTGTAGCTCATGGTCATAAGTATCCCGATGAATAACCCTGATCCTAGCTATTTTATAATAAGAAACCAAACCAACTCTGTTACTTGCTTTCTATGATTTCTCAATTCTTAAAAACCATATATTATTTTAGCTTAATATTGATCCGATATAAATAAAGTGTAAAAGCGGTCCTCTGTAATTGAATCTCACATATTACAGCAACAATGTTAACTAGACAATAGCAAATATTCATTTTTAGTGTATCAATTGTGGATAGAAAAAGAGGTGTGGGCCTGTATAACCTAGTTACCACTGGTGTAGAAGACTGACACGGCAGTGATTCTAGAGGGATCATGTGTCAATCGACATCGCTGATGCACCGTCAAATGAAATTTTCTTCAATCTTTGAGTTTGCTTCCTTATTATCGAGATCCGGTTGTAATTCCTCTAACTCGTTGCCTGGTCAGACTTCCAGTTCTGGAAAACGATTCGACACATACTCAGGAGTGTCAACTTATAATGGTTGCTGATCATTTTCCCGTTTTCTCGATTTCTACAAATTCATCTATGGTTATGCCTTCCTTTACGTACATAGCGACTTACCTTCCTTCTTAACAATAAAGCCCTAACTTGATGTCTTGTGTTAGTGTCGGCACTTCCAGGGAGAAACCCTTCTTCTCTCTTGATAGCTATCGCGTTCTGTGATCTATGCTTTTTATATTCTCACTCAGAGCTTTGAAATTTACCAGAAGCTCAGAGTATATAAAGTTTATCTTCCCATCGAAGTCGTAAGCCATTTTCTGAATTCCAGTGAAGGCTTGATTTATCTTTGTCTTTGCATTTCCTTTTTGCCCTTTCATAGCTGAATCGTATTTGCTAGTGAAGATACTACTGCATAAGTCAAGTTGTTGACCATGGAAAGTGGTCCCACCGTTGGATTCCGATCGTTCTTTTTGTTTGGATGAAATATTTCATCTCTGTTATTGGATCGAGATTGATCTTGTTCCACAAGAAAATCTTGAACAGATTCCAACGTTGCTTTTACTTCAGCCAATTTAATTTCATCCTCAAACTTCATTAGATCACTCCTTTCATTATCTTTTCTCTCAAAACCCTTGCCTAAACTAACATTCTCAATCAACCTCCTAGGTTCATTGGACTTTTGGTTTTGAAATTTCCTTCACTGGCAGTGTTGAGTGTAGTCTGGTAATTGAGGTTTAGACCTCCGTACACAGTATTGATTAATTAAGGTTCTGAGTAGCCATGGTGTGGGCATTCACGTTGGTAATCTTTGGATCTTCCCCAAGAATTATTAAAGGTTTTCTAACACCTTGGGAAAACCTCAATATCTGGTTTCTCACCTCTCAGTATCGTGCCAAATCATAGAAGTTATTAATGAAAGCACTTCTCATGTCTCTCCCGCAAGTCAAGGATCTAGGTGGTCAATTGTCCAGCCTCCTTCTAGCATCTCCTTCAGGGGAAAATGAAAAGAACATGCAGAGATTGTAATCATCACACCATGTCTTCTAATTTCTCATTGTGATCATATGGGTGTTCAGTAGGAAAGAAATGAAAGGGATTTTGACGTACCAGAATAAGGAAGTCGAGATTAAGCTCTGAACCTCCTGCATTGTTTTCTGGTAGTCGGATCGCGGACATATGGGAATAGGTCCTATCAGGTCATAAGAAATCTTTCATTAATAATAGATGCTTGTTCTCATTATTCAAAGTTATGATAATTCATTCAGGGATTCAGCCCCATGTTCATTAATGAGTCGGTTTAATGTATTGAAAGTTTGGCCTTATAGATATTCTAGGACTACTTCCTTATTATTATCTAAAATAGTTAGTGTAGACTTACCTGCTCTTGGAAGAGTGATGTTGATTGGTTCCGATAGAGTGTCGTTGATTATCACTGCTAAGGCGATGTCGATCGATTATTCTGCTTTCCCGTCAATCGATACTTTTCGTTCCAGCATGAACGAAGAAAGAATTAATAGTAAAAAGAAAAATATATATCTTGGCTATATTCTAAACTAAGTCTAATGGTAATAAGAAACAGTCTCCAGCAACGACACCAAATTTTATATGCTCAAATTACCTTATGAGCAACTTTACCGTCACAAATAAGAGAATCAATTGTAGTACTTAGGCATCGAATCCACAAAAGCTCTGAGATTACAAAAATAGATTTATTATCTTTGAATTAAAGCTAGAAAATAA
Source organism: Moricandia arvensis (assembly GCA_905132765.1). Classification (NCBI taxonomy): domain Eukaryota; kingdom Viridiplantae; phylum Streptophyta; class Magnoliopsida; order Brassicales; family Brassicaceae; genus Moricandia; species Moricandia arvensis. The sequence continues at coordinate 15,915 of CAJHQP010004587.1, read as the reverse complement.
TGGTATAAAGCAGTAGACAGAGAGATTAAATGTTGCAAGTTATCAAGATGAGATGAAGCTAGACTTAGGTGAATTCTTAGGTGTAATAGAAGTGAAAACTAATAATGTTATTAGGGATATATCAAGGTTCAATTATCAAACTCAAACAATTAGTTATAGTCGATTAACTTTCTTGTGCAAGGCTATCTAATTTCTTAACCTAGGGCTTCAACTCTTGTATGTAAATCCTCATGGAGTGTCGATCGACAACCACTTACGAGTGTCAATCGATACTACTTCTAGACAAGCTTTAGCAAATAGGTTTGATAATTTCTCTAACTTCCTAGACCAACTGTCGTATGTGCCTAGTCAATTAGATCATACTAGTCTTAATCCAGGCAATAAACCAAGCTTTCTCTTGCGCGAATTTATCCTAAGATCTAGACCAACTATCGTATGTGCCTACTAAAGGTGATCAATCTTAATCCTAGCATTAAAAAAACTAGAGGAAGAACTAACTATTTTACCTAACAACAATATAGATCTAGCAGACCATTAAATAACATTTGAAGAACCCTAGACATAACAATAGAACTACTCAAACATAATCACAACAAACATGGAATTAGTTTGAATAAATTGCACAAAACCTAATAGAAAGAGTAGAGAAACAAAGTAGAAAACAAAAAGGAGTTCAAGATCATCTCTCAAAAGGTGTTCAAGATCTCTCTCTCCAATCCTAAGATTTTTCTCTTCTAGAATAATGAAGCGTAAATAGCCTAACATGCATGTGAGAACTGAAATTCACATTGTCAATTTCCGTAAAATAAGAAAATGTAGGAAAACCTAAATTTCCTAGAGGTCCCAGATTCTCTGTGAGAGCCAACGCAAGTAACCAAATAAGATCGGAAAATATGTAAAGACAATAAACGAGTTTAGAAAAAGTAGATCTTTATTTTGATTTTGTCTATGAGCGTTCCAAAAACAAAAGCATACATGAAGCTTGTCTGGAAACGGGATAACAAAGGAAATCGCATGACACAGACAGTAAAAAAAGACTAAGCTTGCTAGCAATACCACCTATGTCGATGAAAACCCATGTGGCCACAACTCCCTTCACAATAGACGAAAAAGATGAAAAGGATTAAAAGTTTTCGGACTGGACCTTATGAAAGGCTGCATAAGTACCCCTTTCCAGGATCAATCCAGATGTAGTTTAGTTAAAAGTGTGGAAAAAGAGATCGAACTACCTGGGCGAGTTTGTCTACTAAACGAGTGCCAGACATAGAAACCAAACTTGTCGAGAAAAAAAGCCCTAAGGCTTCTAAGTGCATAGAGTTATAGAGTCTACAAATTCATCCCTAGGTTCCTTGCCTTGGTTTCCCTTATATATGCTTTCAAGGTCGGTCGTCTTTACTTTTCTTTCCCTCATTCGAGCTTATCTCTTTGCGGAAATATTCCATTTTCTCGAACTTCATGATTATTCTTTAAAACTTGACATTTATCTTCTTTCGTATATATTCGATAAAAACGTCATAATAACTTTTAGCCGCGTTTTAGACATTTTCAAGCCATTTTTTACTTAAAGGTTTTTTATAATTTCTTTGAAAGAACACCTTTGGTAGGACGTCGGTTTTATAAATATTTACTCGTATAGTCGAGGCAACATTGGTGTTAAGTCAACTGTTGTCGTTTTATACGATCAATTTGAATTTACGGTTTTTATCGTAAAGTCACAATGGTAACTCCAATTAAGATGAAACAAGAGGCATTGTGGTTAAGTACAAAGGAGAGACTGGTCGGGAACGAGATGGGTGATGCTTATCCAACTCCCCTGATGGCGAGTTGGACGTGGTCAATCCAACTCGCCATCAGGCAAGTCGGATGAGCTGATGCGAGTTGATGGAGAAAATCCAACTACCCATCAGGCGAGTTGGATGAGCTTATCCAACTCCTCTGATGATGAGTTGGATGGGGACAATCCAACTCATCATCAGACGAGTTGGGTGACCTGCTCCAACTTGCCAGATGGCGAGTTGAACTTGGTCCATTCAACTTGCCGTCAGCCGGGTTTGACGCGGCTTGTTCGATCGTTGCGTTGCTCGAGGGTCTTTCCCGCTAACTTGTCGTATAGCTCTTTTTTGAATTTATACAAAGTTTTAATTTTAGTTTCCAGCACTTTTTATTTTCTCGTTTTTTTGGAAAACAAATGGTTCCCAGGAACTTTTAGGCATTAATTATGTCGTGACTGGTTTTAACCCCAACATTTTGCCCCCCCCAGCTCGCTAGAATTTTGTGATGTTCTTGCGAGTGGTTAGGCGATCAGGTAAGTTAGGCGGAATTAATTGTTAAAAGGTTTGCTAAAAGTGGTATGCTCGCTCCTCTAAGAGTGGAATACGATAATATTGGGGCTGCACCTTGTAAAGGCTGCCTATGTACCCTTGTGGAAAGGATCAAGCCTTTCATAGTTCGTCTCAAAGTTTAGATTCTTACGATCTTTTTTACAATGACATATTTACTGTTTAGTTATGTGTGGTGTAGATATTATCGAGCATGTTGCTGCTGATGCAATTTTATATTGGAACTTTTTCGGCCTCGAGATTAGCCTTGTTGGCTGTTTGCTATTGCTAGGTGTGGCCGTATTTACATTTTTGATGCAGGCCGCATTTGGCTTCGAATCCCTTCCGCTTCGAGGATGCTTTCTAATGAATTGCGTTTCGCGTTTTAAGAGCATTCTTGTATTCGTGTGAATGTAGAGGGATGAGTATGAGTTGCCATCTCATATCTAACTCTTTGTAGATCGTTATATTCGCTGTTCGTTTGAGATGATAATGATTGAAATTTTGATTTTTTGGAATTTCAAGAAAATTGGAATACTAAAAAGAGACATATTGTGGGATGTCGTATCATTTCGATATCATGCCTAGAGATAATAGAGATCGATGTGATGGTTTTAGGTCAAGACCTTGGCCTAATAACGGTTTAGGGGGTGTGTAATGACAACTTCGACTGACGTTTCCCGTATCGTTTTTACATGATTTCGTACCAATTTAAAGTCCGTGATATGTTCTCGGCTTAAAAGACTTGTCTGGTAGGAATCGAGCATCTCTCCAAAGATAATTTTTAAGTTTTCTGGAAGTGCTAACAAAAATTTTGGATTTCTTTTATAGCTCGATTATCCTTATGTTGGATGTATGAGAGCTATCTCTATGAGATGGCTTAATCTGTTTAGGACGTTAAGAGTTTGTTGTGATCAGCAACAAACACAATGATGTATATTACCGTTTTTGATTCTTCGCGAAGGATACGTGTTTAAGAAGATGTTAGTGCGTATGACTGTTTGGTCTTCCAAGAAGGTGTTTTTATCGAGCAAGGTAATTTTGTCGAAAAACAGTTCTTCTGGTGTATGCAACCTCTCACGATGCTGAAGATTGGTTTTTCTTTCGTATGCCACCTTTCGTGCTTGAAATGTTCACGGGCTTGAATATGTTTCGCGGTGTTGCAAGGTTTGTATGTGGATGTCTGAAACCAAAATTGTTGTTCCGGTTTTAATGTTAAGTAGTTTATTTATCATAGAGGAATTAGGACCAAGGGGTCGTGTAGATTTGTCCCTGAGAAAAAAAGTGTTTTCCTTGACTGTGCTTTGTGAAGAGTCGTCCCTCCGAGACTTACTTCGTGTATTTTTAAGGATGTTTCGTATGGCTCCAAGAGCTTTTGTTGCGAGTTTTTCCTTACATGCCGCATTTTTATGTGTTAAAAGTTGAAGGCATAAAGTGAATTGTAGACTATATAAAACTTGATCGATTTTTCGACAAGTTCAAGCTTTCCGTTACCAGTTTGGTTATTTGAACTGAGTCTCGTTGTGAAAACTTTATCGTATGACTTTAAATTCTTGGTTATATGATAATTATTTGCGTAATTTTCAATTGGCATTTTTAGACAAATCGTCGATTCTCGTTTGGCAGTTTAAGTTGTCGGATGGAGCAGTGGTTGCTCGAATGTTTTGGCTTAGAACGAAAGATTTTTTTCAGCCGCATAGACGAGGACTTGCTGGCCAAGGATTAGACCATGGCACTTTATTTATAATATTAAGGTCATGTTACTTTAGAATTATCCTAAAGGGGATGCCAAATTCTGTTTTGGACCTGTACTGGAAGGCGGAATTAAACGAGGGCAAAAGAACGTTTTTCAAGACTCTATAGGCCAAGTATGGCCGATGATTGTAGAAAACGATTTTCCGCTTTTAGGTTTCCGTTATACAATGAATGTTTTGTACAATGTTTCCATTAGTTTTATGTAAATTGTTTTGTCTTTAACCGAGGAAGATGAAGCCTAAGAGGCTTGATATAGAATCCGTGCGGAATTAGTTGCGGGATGATTGCCTGGTCGGATGTAACCGAGAGAAGTGAAAGGCAGAAACCAGCTGGCCGCAGGGCTAAAGGATTAGATATTTTATAGCGTAGTGTGAAGATATAAAGTTTAGATTGTTCGTCCAATCTCTTATCATACAGCTTTGTTTCTGTAAAACGAAATACTTTTTCGTAAAACCTGTTATGTTTACTTTCGAAAGTTGCTTCATATTACTTGATTTGATTGTAACAAGGATTTTTCGCTAAAGTTTTACGAGAAAGGCTTCTTATAGAAATAAATGAAAGAATGTTTCTTACAAATTACTTGTAACGTTTGCGAGCGAGGATTAGGTTTTCCTCATTCGCGTTTTTCTATTGCGAAGTTGTTTTGCATGATACCGGTTTTTTTTTTCCATAGACGATTTCATATAAAATGTTTTAGTTATACGAAACTAATGGGTGACCGGTTTTATGAAGGTAGTAAATCGGTTCAATGTATGGACATGTTAAAGTAGCGATGTTTCCACAGATATTACGAGAAACCTTTTTTATTTGATTTCGATCTTTGGTGAAAGTTGTTCAGAGTTACTCATGGAGATTTACTGAAGTCTATTTCATTTTGATCTATTCATGGAACATTTCGTAAGGTTTGGAGAGGATTCTCATGACATATTCGTTTCACGAGCAGAACGAATTGTTCAACCAGTGGTAGATCTACTCAACGAGTGGGGAGAAAGCGTTCCCTTTGTTGTGCTTGCTGCTACCTTTATTCTCGCTTTTTATTTGTCGCAAATGTTTTTGCTGTTTTTCCGTGGCTCATTTGCTTCAACGGAAACAGAAACAATGCTTTGATGTTGAAGATTTCTCGTACAATTTTTAATTTTTATACGAAACTCTCTTTATTAAGTCAAAAAGCTCTTCACGACTTTGGCTAATCGTCGAGTTTTAGTTTGATATTGGTACATGTTTTCTAAATGCATGATTGCGACAAGAGATGCTGTATTGTCCTTGATATTTAGATCATCATTTGCTTTTTTGGAGTAATTTTAATGAGGCATCACATTGCCCAAGTTTTTTTCTGCCTGCTGCTGTGGGAGTTTGCTTTGCCAAAAGCGTTTTCTTGATGCCGAGGCAAAAATATTTTGAAGTATGGGAGTATTCGAGTATAGTATACACACCTACTCCATCTTTTTTTATGAAAGAAAATGGCTGAACCGACATTTTAAAGGGTTGCATACATTTTCTCTTTCGAGGATTGAGATGATCAACACTCTGGTTCAATTTGAAGACGACAATGGGATTGTGATTTGGTGGTTTTTTGGGTTGACGACTTGGAATATTTCAGTTTTAAGAAAATTGATAGGAACGAGTCGGTTTTATGACAACGTCCTGACTCTAGTTCTTTCTTTCATTAGGAAGCGATATGAATATGTGTGGCGATCGTTTCTAGGTTTTGCGAGAGTTTAGATCTGTTTGCAAGAGTTTAGATCTGTTTGCAAGATCTGCCTAGACAATTAAGGAACAATAGACCGAGATAGGGAAAATCACATAAGATTAGTTCACTAGACTATCCACCTAGATTTAAAGTTCCTTAAAGTTTACGGAAATCTTGGAAGCATTTCTATTTCTTAATACCTTCCTTTGAAAAATCCAAGTTTGTTTTCAAAAATTTTCAAGTCGGACATACCTTAGATTTCTCAAAGGTGCGGTTTTGTCTCTTCTCCGTTTTGATTGCTCATTTACCCTTTATATTTTCGTTTCTGTCCCCCTTTCACCGAAGGTCTTTTGACGTTTATGAATAGCCAAGGGTGACCAAGAGATGGCAAGGGCGATCAGGAATACTTGTATAAGGATGAGGCTTTGGTGAGAGGTCATAGGCGATGAGGTCGGAGAGAGAGGACAGTTAGACCATGGACAGAGGCTGGTAGGTGAAGTTCACTTGTCAGATCCCAGTCCATCTCTTTCCTTCTCCGAGAGTTTTTTCGTATAATCTTTGTTTGATTTTCCGAAGGTTTCCGTATCGCTTGGAGGTTTGTTTACGAGGGTCGGTTCGTAAATGTTAAATTTATTCTATAAAATTTGTATCATAAACTCGTTTAATTTTATGAACGATGATCCGTAAAATATTATCGAGTTTAATTTTATGAAAGCTATCTCGTAAATTTTTTTCGAGCTTAATTTTACGTAAGTTATTCTGGAAAATATTATAAGTTTAATTTTACGAAAGCTGCTTCGTAAACATATTTTGGAGTTTTTTTTTGAAAATTCACGTTTTGTGGCTGTTCCGCAATTTAGTTTCCGGGTTTTGGTATCAGAAACTCTAGTTGTAATGGGGCTTAATTGTCGCAGTTAATCTTGATCAGAAGTTTTCTTGTTTCCGCTGGATCGATCATAAGGAGTATTGGGTAGTTTTCCGAACTAAGCTTAGCTCACAATCATCGAGAAGTAACTGAATATGTTACTACAGAATCGCTCGCAATCATCGAGAAGTAACTGAATATGTTACTACAGAATCAAAGCTTTAATTTTACGAAATCTTAGGTTTTAGAAAATGTTTTAGTTGTGAGGGATACGATCTCCCGTTTTTCTTAGTTTAGTCTTCGTTAGCCGTTTTAAGGTTCGAGTGATTCAATAGAGATCAACTTCGTTTCTTCGAAAGTTATTAGAAAGAAATACAACAGTGGGGAATTGGCAACTCGATTTGCCAATCTTCTATTTCCACGAGGATGTACAATTTCTCCCTCACTTCGAGCAGAGCAAGTTTTATATTCCGAAAAGTTTTTGGAAAAATTCATTCGGTCTAACTCAAATTCTACGGGGTTTGATAGATTTATCGTTGTCCTTTCTGTTTAGACAGAGAAAACACAAGCTCGTTTTGGTGCTCTTCCGTTGGCAAAAAGCTGCGACTTGGTATTCAATTTTTCGAGCACTACAGCGTTGGCGATAGGAATAGTCAGTGCTTTGATTTTGTCTTTCATATTTCCAGACATGGTTTCCATCGAGCGTTTTGTGGCCGTGAATAAGAGTAATCTGTACCCCCTCCGTCTAGAGCGAAACTGTCGGAACCAAAATTCACACCGTCGATTTTCATAAAATAAGGAAAGTTAGGAAAACCTAAATTTCCCAGAGGTCCCGAATTCTCTTTGAGAGAAACCGACAAGTAACCAAATAAACGCGGAAAATATGTAAAAAATAAAGGGAATTTAGAAAAAGTAGATCATTATTTTGAACTCGCGTATGAGCGTTCCAGAGAAAAAAAGCGTACATGAAGCTTGTCTGGAAACGGGATAACAAAGGAAATTGCATCACACATAATGTAAAACAAGACTAAGTTTGCTAGCACTGCCACCTATGTCGAGGAAAACACATGTGGCCGCAACTCGCTTAACAATAGATGAAAATGATTTAAAAGGTATACAAGATTTCGGATTTGACCTTAGGAAAGGCTGCCTACGTATCCCTTTTAAGGATCAAGCCAGATGTAATTCCATTAATAAAGTGGAAAAATAGATCAAACTGCCTTGGCGAGTTCGTCTAGTAATCGAGGGCCTGACATAGAAACCAAACTTGTTGAGAAAAAAGCCCTAACGTTTCTAACTGCAGAGTAATAGAGTCTCCAAAGTTGTCCTTGGGTTCCTCGCCATGGCTCCCCTTATATATGCCTTCAATGTCGGTCGTTTGTCCTTTTCTGCCCCTGATTCGAGTTTATCTCTTCGCGGAAATATACCATTTTTCTCAATCATCATGGTTATCATTTGAAACTTGACATTTATCTTCTTTCAAGAATATTCCAAAAACAGTCATAGTAACATGGGCTTGAATTTTTTCTAAAATCGTAAGTGGGCTTTTAGCCACGTTTTAGACTTTTTCGTACAGTTTTTGGACTTAAAGGTTTTTAAGATTCCTTTGAAAGAACACCTTCGGTAAGACGTCGGTTTTATAAATAGTTCAAATTACTCGTATATTCAAGGAATATTTGGTGTTAAATCAACCGTTTTATACGATCAATTTGAATTTTTACAAGAAAATAACTCTTTACGGTTTTTAACGTGAAGTTCCAACTATAACTCCTATCGGTATGAAACAAGAGACAGTTTGGTAAAATTCAGAGCAAAGACTGGTAGGGACCTAGACGGGGATGCTGATCCAACTCGCTTGATTGCGAGTTGGACATGGTCAATCCAACTAACCATTAGGCAATTTTGATGAGCTGATCCAACTAACTTGATGGTGAGTTTGATGGCGACAATCCAACTAGCCATCAGGCGAGTGGATGAGCTGATCCAACTGGCCTAATGGCGAGTTGGATGGAGACAATCCAACTAGCAATCAGGCGAGTTGGATGAGCTGATCTAACTTACATGATGGCGATTTGGGTGGAGACAATCCAACTTACCACCATGAGTGTTGGATGAGCTGATCCAACTCGCCTGATGGCGAGTTGGATGGAGACAATCCAACTTGCCATCATGAGTGTTGGATGAGCAGATCCAACTCGCCTGATGGCGAGTTGGACGGAGACAATCCAACTCGCCATCAGGCTAGTTGGACGAGCAATCTCAACTCGCCTGATGGCGGGTTGGATTAGAGCAGTCCAACTCGCCATCATGCAAGTTGGGCGAGCTGCTCCATCTCGCCTGATGGCTAGTTGGATTGTCTCTATACAACTCGCCATCAGGCGGGCTGGATGCTGGTTCAATCTTTTCGTTGCTCGAGGGTCTTTCCCAATAGCTTGGGATATAATTATTTTTTGAATTTATACGAAGTTTTAGTTTCCCCCACTTTTTTATTTTCTCTCTTTTTTAAAAAAAAAATGTTTCGCGGGAAATTTTAGGCATTGAATCCGTCATGACCGATTTTGATCCCAACAATACATCCATGGACTTGTTGAGCAATTCGTGGAACTTCTGGGTAATTCTTGGAATTTCTTCAAATGATCATGAAACCCTCGGACGGCTGGAATTTCGAACAACACACATGGATCAGTGTCGATTGATGCTCATCGTAAGAACAAGCTCCGACTCCAAGTTTTTAGGAGCATATAAAAGACTCTAAAATAACTCCAATTGCATATAAATGACTGTAACAACATATGTATATCATGGGTGGAAACATGTAAAATCCATGACATATTAACCAGATAACTTGGAAGAGTTGGATTGTTCAAGGTCACAAGTGCGTAAATATAGAGCAGAAGGAGTTATCACATTCAAAGTTTAGACGAATATGGGAGTTCAGCTTGTTCAATCGGAGTTTTGGAAAAGTACATCCACCATGAATTGATTTGAGGTTTCGAAAAAGTGGGAGAGTGAAGAGTCATTGCACCAACAAGGGTTTAAGAGAAGATGTTCAAGGTATGATGACCGTGTTGGTCAAAGTTTGTTTGGAGAAAGACGGATCCATCAGGAGACATGAGAGTCTGAGACTCAAAACCTTTTCAGGATGGTATTGGAGAGTCGGTCGAGGATTTGAATTCGAGGGCGAATTTCTCAGCAATGGGGGAGAATAGTAACGACCTTCCACTATTGATCTTGGTGGGCCATTTTATTTTAACTTAAGTCCATCCTTACTTTTAATGTCGTCCCACATTGGAAGTTTAAGGATCCTACCTCTCTTTCGTCCCTATATAATAAACTTCACCTTCTCTTTTTTTCATCCAGTCAAAGAAGTGCTTTGTGTGTGACAAGTTGTTTAATTATATGACGACGATCACAAAGTAATTTTCCGGCGAGATTTTCGATCTAGTTAACGGCAAGTTGCTGGGCGAGTTTCCGGGTGAGTTTTGTGGAGAGACGTCCAGTATGTTTATTGCCTCCCTATTTCTAGTCTTAGAAATTTCTAGTTAGAGGAATTTCTAGTTTAGGAAACCTGCCATTTTAGAAAAGTTTCTATTTTACTAAAGTTTCTATTTTAGGAAAGCTGTCGTTTAGGAAAGTTTCCATTTTTGTAAACTTTTTTTATGGAGACTCTAAACCTAAGTCGTTACTTCTCGTGTTGCAGTTTGCTGCATCTCTTCGGTTGTCAGTTCCAGTCAGTGGGAAAGGTGAGGGATACTCCGTTTAATCCCAAGGTAGTTTAGTACTGCTATTATAGAAAGTTTAGTATCAAAACATTTTCCATCTTTGTGAATCTAGTCTGTTCTTGTTTATTTGTAATTATGGATTGTTAGACTGAAATTATGATAATAGAAGATTCGACGGTTGAATGAAATGATGGATGTTAAGAACGTTTATCTATATATTATATATGTATAAATACGAGTCCATGGGTGGAGATTGCGGGGGTACTAGGACGTCTATACTAGGACACCTTTTGTGGAGATTGCGGGGGCACATGACGTCTGTGCTGCCTATTTATGGAGATTGCAGATGTATAATTATTGTGGGGGTATAGTGTGGACTACTGTACTACCTATGTACTATATTGGTTGTAGTTGTCTAGGGCCGTGGACATATTTTTGCTTTGTGTGGTGTAATAGGCACCGTGTTTGTTTCATGGTTGGGCTAGACCTACATAGTCCTAGTGCTATGTACTTAGTCAGTGGTTGCGTGTTTAGCATCCCATACCTCACTGACTGACTCCCCTATTACTCACCCCCTTTCTTTCCCACTTTCAGGTGAGACCAACGAGAATGATACATTTGAATCAGACTAGTGCTTTTGGGGTTGCTATTTTTTTAAGACTTTCAATTTTATGTTTTATCGAGATTATTCGGGTTTCATTTTATTTATAGGATTTATGGGGAGAATGTTGACTTTTTATAAGTAATAAATGGAAATTTTAAGATTATTATTCATTTATATTATATTGGAAAACGTGGGTCTTATACGAAGTTTGCACTGTCAAATTTGTTCGCAGAGGAATGCATGAATTTCTATGATGTCCTGAGTCCGTGAGAGCCAACAACAAGTGACCAAAGATATTCAGAAGATAAAGAAAGACAGAAAAACAAGTTAAGAAAGAGTACATCTTTATCGCGAACATGCGTATGATCGTTCCTGATACAAAAATGTATTGAAAGTTGTTATGGAAACACAATTACAAAGGAAATCAAATAACATATGCAATAAAACCTAAATATGTTTGCTAGCAAAAAATGTCGAGAAGACCTATGCAGTTCGTCTAGAAAAATACATAAAAAGATACAAAAAAGTTTGTATTGATTTCGGACATAACCTTATGAAAGGCTGCCTACGTACCCCTTTTGTGGATCAAGCCGAACGTAGTTAAATTACAGAGTTTGAACAAGAGATCAAACTGCCTCTGCGTGTTCGTATAGCAATCGAGTACAAGATAGAAACCTAAGCATGTCGAGAATAATGACTAAGGTTCCCAAGTGCAGAGAATCGTACTCCACCTCCTCTCTCTCAGATGTGCTTATATATGCCTCCAAAGTCGGCCATCTTTCCTTATCTCTCAGAGATTCGAGTTTATCCTTTTGCGTGGATCATTCCTTATCATCTCAAAGTTCACGTTTATCTTGGAAAACGTACATTTGTCCTTCAGTTATCGAAGTCAAGTAAACTGGCATTGAATTCGGGCATGTTCTCATTTTAAACCATAAGTGGGCTTTCGTCATACTTACGGCTTAGGCGTTTGTACAATTATTGTCTGGGAAATTGTCGAGTTTTCCGATGTACGTTTTCTATGTTGTTGGTCTAATGAGCTAATTTTTTCAGTCGAAGGTATAATGGTATTAAGTTAACAATTATTGTCTTGACGCTTGACTTGAACTTTTACGAAAATACAACGTTCTTGGTTGTTTTCTTCATAAAATCTCAAAGGAAACTCCGATTGCGAGAAAATGAATTACTTTTCAACAAGTATTCAAAGTAGAACATAATGAGAGCCTCTGTGACAACATGGAGGAGGGAGAGGAGCTATGTCGCGACACGTCTTGCTTGTTTTTATCGTAAAAACTCAGTGTAAACTCCAATTGGGATGAAACGAAATACATTTCGATCGAGATTCAAAGGGGAACAAATTGAGAGCCTCACTTATCCTCAGAGGAGTTTTGTAGCGGAGTGTGGGAGAGGAAACAACTATGTGGCGATGAGACATGTTGTGTGGCAATGAGAGCTCATGTGTGGCGATGAGAGTTCATGTGTGGCGATAAGAGACCATGTGGGGAGATGAGGAGCTCTCTGTGGCTATTAGAGTTGTGTGAGGCGATGGAAAGCCTTGTGTGGCGATTAGAGCTCATGTGTGGCGAGAAGAGCTCATGTGTTGCAATGAGGAGGTCTTGGTGATAAGGAGAGCTGTGTGGGGGTGATGAGAAGCCTTGTGTGGCGATCAGAGCTAATGTGTGGGGACAATCAGGAGCTCTTTGTGGCGATGTGAGCTGTGTGGGGTAATGATAGATCGAGTGTTGTGATGAATAAACTTGTTTGTGGCGATGAAAGAGGTGTTTAGCGATGAGAGTGTGTGTGTGGGGATCAGAGCCTTTCACTCTTCTCTCCCTTGTCCTTTCCTATCTCGTTTAACCATTCCGCATACTTTCAGAACTATTTTGCTGTATTGCACAAGTTTTTCGGTAAAGATTTTCTGAGAGCTGTTTTGCGAAAGATGATCTCTTACATTTTCCATGAAGTTTTTTCCGTGGACACTTTCCGAATTTCGTTTAACAGAATATTATTTCTTAAAACATGTCATATATCGCAAAAACCTTCCTAAGAATATTTTTTCGATCTTTTCATGTTTGGATAAATTATTTTATTTCTTGTTTGGGAAGAAATATATGTACTTTATTATTGTAGACTTATGCAAATAGATTTGGCTTATGGCATATATTTTCTTCGGCATTTCCGGCTCATATAATTTCTTGGAAGATTTTAGCCGTTGATTTTGCCATGACCAATTTTGACTCAAACAGTTAACCCTCGCCCCCAGCTTGTAAAGTTTTACGTGTAATTTCTTGCGATGTAGTTATAGGTGTGTTAGGTGGAATAAATGCCGAAAAGGTTTGTTGGCGAAACCAGTTTTTCCGAAAGTTGAAGTGGGTTTCTCAATCTTCTTTCCTCATAAGAATGGATTATGATAAGACTGGAGCTGTGCCTTAAGAAGCCTCCCTAAGTACCATTTTGAAGGGATCAATCCATTCGTAGTTCGTTCTTGAGTTAAGATTTTACGACTTTTTCCAGTGGGACAGTTTGTTGTCTAATTATGTATCGTGTGGAGATTTTCGAGCATGTTTCTGCTGATGAAATTTTTTATTGGACTTTCCCGGCCTCGAGATTAGCCTTATTGGATGTTTGTTTTGGATTTATAAAATCATGGGTTATCTCCTTTTAAAAATGTAGAGAGTAGCCATACGCAAATATGAGAGAAAGAGTATGAGTTGGCATCTAATTTCTGAAGGTTAGTGGATCGTTTTAATTGCCGTTGTGTAAGATGAGAATACTCGAAGGATTATAGTTCGTGGAGTCTCATAGACGTACAAATATAAGCAAAGGGACATATTTGGAATATCATAGCAGTCTGTTGATACTTTACCTTGAGAGTGTAAGACCAGTGTGATGGGTTTAGGGCAAGGCCAATGCTTACTACTGGTTTAGGGTTTGCGATGACTGTTTTTGCTTAAATCACGATTTGCGGTTCGACCTGATTTTGTCTCAGTATTGAAGTCTGCAAAAACATTCTTGGCTTATGTAACTTGCATCGTCAGGAATTGAGTATCTCTCCAAAGAAAACTTCAAAGCCGTTTGGAGGTACTGACCAAAAATTTCGGATTTCTTTTATAGCGCTCTATTATCCTTGTCTCAGATGTCTGATAGCTGATCACTATGGAGGAAGATGGCTAAGTCTGTTTAGGATGTTAACGTTTGTTTGTTGTGATCAGCAAGAAAAAGAAGGGTAAATGTTAGTGAGCTTAACATTTGAGTTTGAGCCTTCGCAAAGGATGAGTTTGTGTAGATGTTAGTGTGTCAGTCTTTTCGAATTTCTAAGATTGAATCTTCATCAAAGAAGGTATTTTACGTTGAAAGCCAGTTCTTTAAGTGTTCACGATGTCTCGGTACTAAAGACTAAGTTTTTATTTTGAGTAAATTTTACATTATGAGAACGTGTTAGAGAAGTTTTCAGGTTTTGCATGAAGGTCTAGTTTTACCTTGTGGCTGAGAAATATTTCGGTTTGTTTTTGGAGGCTTCGCAGCCAAATTTTGTTTGTATAGCGAATGTATATGCCGTGTTTCTTATCTGAAACGTTTGTGGGCTTGGAGATGTTTTTGCGGTGGCGTAAAGATTTTGTTTTTGACCATGCGGCCGAGACACGTTTTGGTTCGTTTGAGGATATTTCGTAGTCAAAATTGTTTTTATGTTTGGATGTTATAATTTTCGATATGTGATCGAGGAAGTAGGTCCAAAGAGTCACGTAAATTTGTCCTTGGGAAGAAACATTTTCCTTCACCGTGCTTGGTCAAGAGTTGGTCTTCCGAGATTTATTTCGTGTGTTTTAAGGGAGGATGTTTCGTATAGGTCTAGGAGCTTTGTTACGAATAGTTCCTCATATGCTGCAATTTACGGGCAAAACGTTTCATATTTAAAGTACGATGTGGACCATGTTGAACTTGGTCGATTGTCTAGAAGTTAATATTTTACTTTAACCATTTGGTTGTTCGGACTGAGTTTTGTTAATAAGTCTTTATCGTATGAGTTTTGTTTTTTTTGGGTTATAATTATTTGTGTATTCATCACTTGGCATTTATTAGACGAAGTGCATATTGTCATTTTGCCACCGGGTTATTAGATGGAGCGTTGGTCACTCAATTTTTTTGACTCGTTGTAAAGGCTATATTGAGCCACCTAGCCGAAGACCATAGTAAGTCATGGATTAGACCATGCCAATTTTTTTAAGCATTAAGGACATGCTAGTTTAAAATTTCCCTTGACGGGAATGTTGAATTCTGATTCGAGCTTTTAAGAGATGGAATAATTGGCCGAGGCCCAAAGAGCATTCGTGGAGATTGGTAGGCCAAGTATGCCAGAGTCTTCAGCGTTAAGGTGGTCAATTTGGTAGATAACGATATCTCACATCAGGTTTCACTCATACGATGAGTTTTTCGTATAATGCTTCCCTTAGTCATATGTAAATTGTTTCTGTATAACCCTGTGTTGAGTTATGAATACATTAATGAAAGGATTCGTATGTTTTTTTTTCGTTTTTTTCCGAGGAGACGAAGCCTTAGGGCCAAAGATCCCTAAGGCCCTTGACGGAAATACTGAATTCTGGTTCGAACTTTTAAGAGATGGTATAATTGACCGAGTCCAAAGAGCATTCGTCGAGATTGATAGGCCAAGTATGCCGGAGTCTTCAGCGTTAAGGTGGCCGATTTGGTAGATAACGAGTTTCCACTTCAGTTTTTAGTCATACGATGAGTTGTTTGTATAACGCTTCCCTTAGTCGTATGAAAATTATTTTTATATAACCTTTTGTTGAGTTATGAGTACCTTAATGAAACGACTCGTATGAATTTTTGTTCTGTTTTTTTCTGAGGGGATAAAGCCTTAGAGGCTTGATACAGAATCCGTTTGGAGTTAGTCGCAGGTTGATGTTCTGTTCGGCTGTAGCCGTGAGAAGAAGAAGCCAGTC
>CAJHQP010004586.1:0-53830 GCA_905132765.1 Moricandia arvensis | reverse complement strand
GCTACACGTCTGTGCAATGCTGAATAAATTCTTGCGCGGTCAAACCTAGTGGGCGCTTTTTCGTGGCGGTGTTTGTGGCGGTTTTGACCGGCTAGATTTGTTTTTCAAACAAGATTATAAAATACTTTCTTAAAACCTAGTTTTATTTTTATGTTTTTTTCTATTATTTATCTGAGACTAGCTACTCATTAGAGGTGGAAACAAGATTTTGAATCGCTGAATCCTTTTTTAATATAATCTATATATTAATTCATCATTTATTATTCTTGTCATTAGGCAATGATTTACTCTTAATTACATCTGTTTTTGAGATTCATCAATTGTTGCTAGTGAGTAGTCATTTGTAGGATCATGGGTATAGGTGATCTAGGTATATGGTTATAAACTAAGGTTAAAAAGAAGTTTATTAGTGCTATTATTTCATGCTTGCTATGATTACTGCTAGGTTTTAATGCTAGGATGTAGACCCCCTTCACTCCACTTAATGCTAGCATCAAATAATGGCAATTTGGGTACCCGGAAAGGTGATCGACAAAATGTCTGAACCAATGATGAAACTCCTCTTTTACTGGCTTAAAACCAATGACCAATGATGTTAGCGAAAGTTTAGATTAAGCTGAATAGAAACCGTCTTTAAATGATGCTGATTTTAATTAGACCAAAGACATTTGATGTCTCAGTGATGAAAGCGGCAAAGAGGTGACTCTACATCTGTGTGATCATGAAATTAGTCCTAAAAGATTACATCTAGACTAGTTAGAAAAACTAAGTTTCAGAGTTTGTAAGTAGGCGCGTGTATCAACCAGTTTATACTATAAGTCCGAAATCACCCAAAGTCAAAAGCCCATTGCCCATGGTGGTATATCTCCGTTGTTCTACCATTCATTAAAATCCTAAGAATTTCGCATTTTGTGGTTATATTCCCATATTTGAAATTGGAGTTGCACTTAGATTAAAGTTAAATACTTGCTATTTCTACAATGCATCCATGATATCACTTAGGATGGAATATGACAACTCATCTATACTGCTTTGATTAAGAGATAAGAATAAAAATCTATATTAACCACTTGTGAACATAGTAAGGATCCAAAGGCTTTAGTACCCTTGGAGATAGCAAGCTATCAGTTACACAAAGAATCAAATATTTTTTAACACAAAAGGATATACAAATTATAAACTAACCAGGAAAGTTGGAAACCACTCAAAGTCACTTAGGAGCCAATTGATCCTTCCAGCAACAAACAATTAATGTAATACAGTGTCATTAATCAAATTGCGTCACTACAGGAGTTCCATATCTTAGACTAGGTAGGTATCTCAGTCGCGTAGGCGTAATTGAAAGTAGATAATGGAGATAACCCATTCCACGCGTTATTCGTCAGTCATTGAGACTATTGTAAGGGATTCGAAACCATTTAAACATGTGATGACTTGGAGAAATACTCCCATGGCATTTTGTAAAGACTCTAGAGTGAGCCCCTTCCTCTTTCTACATGTTTCTTGGTTTTTGTCTAGATTCTTAAAAAGAAGGGAGAAAACGGTCCAACAGTTTGCAACTTCATCGCTAATACAACCAAAACCATTAGCATAATTAACAAAAACGGTGTAACATTCTTATAAATACAATAAAATTTGCGATAAGCTACAATCCAAATATATTACAAAACACACACAACAAAATACAAGACCCGATAACCTACCAAGTACATACAAACAGACACAAAAAACTTACAACAAAGATTAAAGCGACCTATGTCAAAAAGATACTTAGAATACTCAACCCACACATATCTTCACAAAGACTTCATGTTTTGTTGTTACCTTTCTTCCACCCAGTCGAGGCACTCACCGAGAACTGGCAATGGAATCCACGAACTCAACATTGGCTCTCCTTTTGCTGCTGAAGACGTGGAGTTGTGATGACTTAGCTTGATTTGCAATTAGTTGATGAAGGACCCGGACTTTGTGAAGAGTTGTTCTTCTGAAATCTTTTCGCAAATTGGCTCCTTGGAAGGAAGCTGTATCGGGTCTCAGCTGCTGTGTTTTCCGAGAGAGTAGCATTCTGTTTAAGGAGCCATATCAACTGCACCGCTAGATATGTTTCTTTTGAATTAAAATGATATTAGCCACACCACCCAGTATTCGACCTTATCAAAACCGCTCTTGCATTCCTTCCTTCACCATGTCCTTTATAAAGATTTGTGAAATCAACCTCCTGTAATTATAAGGTCTATCATCACCGGTAGACACTCAGCTGTTATGTTCACGAAATGCCGTTTGACAAGGAGTTCTCTCTCCGAGACTCGTTACTTAGTCAAGGATCAGGCGCACTTACGCTTCACGCTCTATGATCATAGCAGCTGTCGACTTGTCTCTTGCAATAAATAGGTGGCTCTCGTACATTAACTTTCATCTTCAACATCGTCTTCTTTCTTCCACTGTGCAGAAAAGATGTTTTTATGTTAATGCAGAGACTCACTCTCCAAACGCATAATCCCTCAGCTATATGCTATTTGGACATATGCGAATCCATCCTAAATAATCAACAATATATAAAACTCTTTCTGTCCTTCTTCGTCATCTTCTCTGTTGAACTCAGGATCATCAATCACACCCGATTCCCACTTGATCGATATAATTGTGAAACAACTCTCCCGGCTGCAATGAAATAAAACAAAACAATCAACACCACAAGACAATTTTGATCTCAATATTAAAATTAGATAGCAAGAATAATTACCTTGCCATAAGATGGGGAGTTCTAGGTTATGATATCTTGATAAGATACTTTTTCCACTTCCTGCCCCAATTTCTACACCTCACCTTTACAATGTTTTTTTTTAAGGTTTCTTAGTCCACCGATAAGTACCAATGTCTGTTGACTGCCCTCCATGAGTACCTATATCTGAAAACGTCATATCGTGAATCCATCCAAAATCGTAGTGCTGTTCTTCAAGATGCAAAGGATCGCACCTTTAATAATGGAAAGCAAGCAGCTCATCTGATAGGTGCGAAGACCCACGGTAAAAGCTATTTCTGCATTTTCTCAAAATCCATCACCAAACGGATGTATTCTTGAGGGATATACACTTTGCGGATCATTAGCCACTTATGAACCATGTATAAGGCTTTGATCAGATTACATAATCCTCACCCTGTCCACATATCGACCACTGGTACGACACCTTAAGTAAGCTCGTCCCCTTTATCAGTAGGATAGTGATTTATTCTGCGTATTTTGCTTCAGCGCCTTTGCTCCAGAAAACCCTTATCATCCTCCCGATTATTGAAAGTCTATGATCTAAGATCTATCTTATGACTTCAACCCAGTAGACAGCATGCGGCAAAATTTTCCCTGCTGGCGGATTTCTCTTGGAGCCTGATTTGCAACACAAACTCACAATCGAGATAGAGAGATCATTATTGGATACCTTTGATGAATCTTGACACTAACCTAGTATGACTGTGTATTTTTTCCCTCCAGCGGTAGAGGGTTAGTTTTAGATTAGTCACATTACCAGAATCATAGACCAGAACAGAGGTCTTTCAAAACTCTTCATACTCATCCTTTAAAAAAATCCTTCAACAATGCAAGCAATCGTACGTCTACATTGTAATTGTTGAATCTTAGCAATGTTTCGGAGTCGAGGCTCCTTCTTCTACCAAATTCCGCTTGAAACCGGTTAAGCCGATTAACTACAAAACAAGGAATGAGTAGTTAAGCTCGTTAGCCTACACCGTTTTGAAAGATAAAAGTCCAGAAATGGTCAGAATACAAAGCAAACCAATCTCACATTTACCTAGTATATGTAGGACGACAACAAACAAATAACAACAATGCAGTGTCTACGGTCGACTACCACCAAGAAAACCAAATTGAAGTAATTGTATCTAAATCTTTAGTAAAAAAGCAAAACTCCCCAAGGAGTCACAGTGACTTCTATTAATGATCGACATTACATTGTGAAAATAGATCAGAAAAATGTAATCAACAAGAAAATTAGAGATAACAAATCCCAACCCAAAACAAGATATATAAATCCAAGCTCTTTTCCAGACTAGAGTCGAACTTCATTAGACTTTCCTCTCGAATTCTCAAAACCATAGATACACACTCGAACAAGAAAGGAAACATATTCTTACATTCTCAAGACCAAGGTCAACAACAAACTACAAATTCAACTCAACCACAAACAAAAATCAACTCAACCACAAACAAAAAATCACAAACAAAAGTGAATCGATTTGTGTTTATAAGACAATTCAAACTATTTTTTTTCTGTTATTTGGTAATAAAAAAAAAAAACTGTTAAAAAAAACCGATTTTTGGGCAAAACATTAAAAAAAACTCAATTAAAAATAATAATACACCGCGCTGAAAACACAATATGATAAATTGATAAAGCTATGTGTCGTAAAAACTATAAATTTGAAATCGAACGTTTTGAGGGGAAAACGAAGAAAATGAAAAAGAAGAGATGATGCGGAAAAATCAAAGAAGAGAGCTTGCTGTAAAACAGTAAATCGTCACACCTTCTGACGCAGAGAAAACTAGCTGTGCTAGTGATTTAATCTTTGTGTTGATGTAGTTTAGTAAAAACTCGACAACGATGAACGGGAGATTGAATGACTGCTTACAAAACGAAAAGTAAAGAAGAGTAAAGAAGAAACAGAAAGACGCGAGAGATGTGAATGACACATGAACACTCTCATAGACAAACAGACGAACAGATGAGAACAACGTTGAGATAATTAAGACACCCTATATCTCGTCGGACAACGAATAATATAAGATTTATACTGTTCATAAATTAAAGACAGACGATTATCAAATTAGAGTATATGTTAGCAGAGAGTTGAACACGACACACTCCATATAATATAATCTCACACCACAATTATAAGATAAATAAGTATTAATTAATATTACATTATACAATTTCTTTAATTATGAAAATTTCAATAGTAGGAGAGAGTAGTCTTTAATTAGTGTGTGACATAATGATGCAACAATCCTATTGTTTTAAGAACAATGATATACTATTTCAACACCATTATGAGCCCAATTATTAATACGTTTACCGATAAATCTCTCTATTAATATTTGTCAACACCTGATGAGGATAAAAAAGTTTTTTGGTGTATACAAAAATATACATATCAATATCAGAATATATATATATATTCCAACCAATATAAGACGATAACATATAGAGATAATATGAGAGCTATACATATAATAGAGCATGAATTCATCAAATCAATTAGACGCGGGTATTTATAAGCATGTTTTTACGGATGCATTCACACAAATATAGATACGCATATATAGTGAAAAAAGAGTTTTATGCACAAATAATAATAGCACATGACACAGCTTGTATGAGTGATCTGTCATAAATATAAGCTATAATCTAGAATCCAATCGTATTCAACATTTATATAATACAGTTTCACATTATGTAACTATACATGCACTATATAATTAAAAAATGCATAAGAGCATAGATCCAGCAAAACCCAGCGAACTGACATTCACGTTAAAGACTGTATATATTCAAAATGCCAATCAGTCCAACTGAAATTTAATATTTTAATTAATAAATAATGTATGCAATTGAGAATAATCCACCGAAAAAATATATAGAACAAAGGGAATCTCATTGATATCATTGGCGTTGCACCATTTGTGCTGTGATTCTCATTGAATTAGAAAGAAAATACGTATAGCTAGATGATTAAAGAGTGAAGAACGTACATGATGGAAACTTACCAATCAAAGGGAGTCCTACAAATATAAGCCAACCTAGTAATATTGTAAACAGATCCTGCATCCAGTTATATACCAGTATTACTAAAATGTCAAGTATATCTGAATATTACGTAACAGATCCAGCTGTGTTTAACTGAGAGAAGTATGTTCACTAAAATTGGACACATAATTTTACTAATTGGACATAATTTTTCAGAGTATTTCGTAATAATGTGATACATAAAAAGTACAAGCTTCAATATACCTCATATACCACATATTGAATGTGTTAGTGCTGAATTAACTGTTGTATGAGAAACACAAAGTAATTATCAAGAAAGCGCAACAAACATGAAAAACATATACCACCTGCAAAATATTCAAAATTTGTTAAATAAATCATAAAATATATTCTTACGATTCTAAGTTGTAATATACGATTAAGTTCAGAAATAATATCATTTTTATTCTCATGAAACTCTAACCTGGTTTAAATATATTGAAAATACCTGTATGATTGTTTATAGAAGTTAAAACCATTGGGTCATATGTAACATTGTACATATCTAAGTTTAAATTACTTTATACATTGATATCCGTAATTATGAAGTTATGTTATATATGAAAATTTCTGTAACTATATTTCAAAAAAAGAAAATTTCTGTAACAAGTTGAGTAAACAACGTATGCCATACAACAGAATGGTTAAATCATTGATTTGCAAGTACCTTTTCTAGAATATTTTTTGAAATTATATCATGAGGAATTGTACACGTGAGTGACAAATAAAATAAATTGTACACGTGATAAAGATATTTCTCTATAATGAAAATAAGCTTCCATGTAAAACGATAAATTAATAGAGAAGTACCTCAAAGTCAAGGGAATAGAGATGAGGGAAGGATAACATGGCTTTAAGTTCAACCCTTTATAGTTGTCCAGAACAACAAAAAGGGAATACAAATTATTCCTATACGTTACGAATATTTGAAAGAGAGTTTGTCTGATTAGAATTTAAAATAATAGATTGTGATCATAACAGAATTAGTTTCGAAAGTAAATTTTCTTACCATTACACCACATTACCCCAAAGGTGTTAAGACCACTAGATTTGCCTACAAACACAAAAAGCTAATAATTAAGCAATAAAAAAACTTTAATGAACATAGTAAAACGAGAGAAAAATTACCGGTACGTTCAATCAACGCAAGATAAGTCGCGGTACAAATATTTGCTGTGAACACCAATCCATACCCATAGGCATCAAATGATAAGTCTCGGATTCCAGCGACAATAGCACCTAATAGAAATTATTCCTACACTGATAGGAATAGCTGTAACATTAGTTACATATCAATTAATATAAGATATATGTTTCTTTTGTTGTTATATGATGATTATTAGATATTCCCTCAATAGCAATATAAGATATATATATATTTCTTTAACTGGATTATATTACTAGCAATAAAAGAATATCTAGTATTCTAGAAAGATAGATGATTCGTGTAATATTATAGTACCTGGAGATGATTGAAAGCTGAATGCGTTTTACCAGAAAGAAAAAAATCCATTATCATTGTAAAAAGTAATAGTTGTGCGTCGAAGAGTAGTGTACATTGGTACATTGATATTGCGTACAGATTCCATCGTAACTAGCTGTTATAAAACCAATAATATAAAATGTGCTGTTACGATAAATTCATGATCAAAGAGTACGCTTAAAATCTACGCATACCATATAAAGCAGATACGTGAATGCAAGAGGGATCGGTCTGAACCAAGCGTCTCGAAGAAACAAGAGTAAACAAACTGTCGTGGCTCGCTTTTAGACTTATCCGTATAGAAGGATATGATCTTAAAATATTTCAATCACATACAAAATTAAAACAAGAAGAAGGCATCTGCAGTACAAGAAGATTTATGAAATCTTTTAATAGTTAGTTGTTCGAGTTTTATGAAACTGAGCATTAGATATTTAACAAAAATAAGTTTCAAAAAAATAAGAGCGAGTGAATTACCTGAAGCAAAGTTATGACATTTGCACTTGGAAAACTATATGAAGAAAGTGCTGCTTATTGAAAATTACTAATAGAACTGCATGTAATTGAGTATAGAGATTATTAGCTACAGGGACGTTCTCAAAGATTTTTTTAAGACCAAATTCAAAAAATATTAATCGTTATAATTAATGATCTAATAAAGTAATTTTTCAAATTAATAAATTTGTTTTATGTTTTTTTTGAAATTATAAGCTATAAATTTAGTAATATATCTAAAATTTTAAAGAAAACACCATAATTTATTTATATATTTTAAAGTTTTTTATTTTTTTATTTTATATTCGAGTCCATGTTCGAAACGCTTCATTTGTACGTGATATTAGACGGTCCTGATTAGCCATGAAACATTTGAAAAGTCTTTGAAGAATTAAGAACTGAGTACGCTAAATAGGATCTGAATAACAAATATGAGAGATATATACATATTCTATATATCTTATTATATGAATCTGAACCCGAGTGGCACTAACACGTACCATAGTATGTCAGTTGAATTAGGGTCTAGTAGTATTGAAGTTACAATTATGACATACCAGCGGATGCCATGTAGGAGACAGCAGCAACACCCCTTTAAAAGACATTCCTGATGAATGTAAATCTCGCTCTTTTTGGTCTTCCATGGAAAATTGGAAGCGTCTTCTTATCTGGTGACTCCATTTTTCCTCAACATTATATACTGATTTGAGTCTATAAAGAATTATATATTATATATATATATATACATATAAAGTCTGTCTACATTTTAAAATTGGGACACATGTAACAAAAGGACCAATTAAAATTCTTTATCTGTAAATTCTTGTATTTGCCAGTTCAAGATTTTGCAATAAGGAAACATATATTATATAGCTCTTGTTTCTGTTTTTTACCATTTACAAAAGGAAAAAAATATAAATTTTATTAAATAATAATTATTTAAGAAAATAATTTTCTTAAACAGAAATATATCTGCACATAATATAAAATACTAATTTTTTATTATTTATTAGTTATTCCTCGCTACGTTATTTTCTAAGGAGGTGTATTGATGTAATATTTAAATTATTTATTCATTTTTCTTCAATACATGATTTATTACCAGAATCCCATCCTTATCATTGGAAAACGTAAATAATTCTCATTGAATGTAAAATTCTAAATATAGCAAGAAACTTTTATTTCATTTAAATTATTATTTTTATTTTGTTTTAAAAGAACTAATTTATTTTAATATAAAATTGTTATAAGTGTAAATTTGTAATCGTTATAAAATATCAATTTTCCTCATTGTAAACACCAAAAAATCTCTATAATATTTGTTTTTTTTGTCATCACTCTATAATATTTTTTGAAAATTATTTTTTAGGTGTCGTGCTCATATTGATTATCATAATGGTTAATTACATAATATACTTAAATTAAATTTATTATTGTAAATGTATTTATCAATATATTTATTTAAAATTTAAAAATTCCAAATCAATTTACTATGAAAAGGGGAAATAATCTTTAACTACAAATACTATATAAACTTTTTTAATATTTAAAACATGTACTTTAATTAAAAACTAATTTACTTTTTTAAATCAAAAGGATTTTTATATTAAAGGAAATTTTTATTGATATATATATATATATATATCAATTTTGAAAGCATGCAATTTACCAAAATGAATTGATTAATATATAAAGTAAAGGATTATAGTATTAAAACAATATTTTATGAAAAAAATGCTAAAAAATAACTCAAAACTTGATTTCAAATGCAAAAATATACCTTAAAATTCAATCAATGCAAAAGTAACCCAAAAGACTATTAAAATACAACAAACTCCTTGTGAGCAAACAAAAAAAACTGTATTCAATTTTACGAAAAAATGGCCTATTTCAACATGAACTTTTTGCGTCGCTGCTAGTTCCTTCTCGAACTTTTAGTAGTGCGTATTCCATACTGAACTAAACAAAAAAATTAAATACTATATGAAATTTTATGCCGTCGTGTCTATTCCTTCACGAAACTTTATAGTAGTGCGTATTTCACACTGAACTAAACAAAAAATTAAAAAAATATACATACTCTCAAAATAGTGCTTATTTATTTATAGATCGTTAAAAGTGTTAGTCATCCGTTAATTTACCAAAAAAACATCATTTTGAATAAATTTTGTGAAATTAAAAATTTAAAATAAAATATAAACTCTCAAAATCGTGCTTATATATATATATATATATATATATATATATATATATTGACTGTCAAAAGTAATTGCATCTTTTAATTTATCAGAAGACTTTATTTTGGATAAATTTTATGAAATTATTTGTCATTTTTAAAATTTTTAATTTTACAAAATCTATCCAAAATGACATTGTTTTGATAAATTAATGTATGACTAACACTTTCAAAATATACTACATAGTCTCTCAAAATCGTGCTTATTTATATATTGACCGTTAAAGGTGTTAGTCATCCGTTAATTTATTAAAAACGTTTGAATAAATCTGTAAAATTTAAAATTTAAAAAATAATTACACTCTCAAAATTGTACTTATATATATTGACTTTCAAAGGTGTTAATCATGCTTTAATTTATCTAAAGATTTTATTTCGGATAAATTCTATGAAATTATCCGTCGTTTTGTAATTTTTTAATTTTACAAAAGCTATAAAAAATGACGTTTGTTTTGATATATTAACCAATGATTAACACTTTTGATTTTATGACAAAAAAATACTAACACCTTTGACGGTTAATATACATACATATATATTTGACTAACACCGTTGACTTACTGACAAAAAAAGACTAACACCTTCGACGCTCAAAATCGTGGTTATATATATATATTGATTGTCAAATGTGTTAGTCTTTTTTTGTCAGCAAGTCAAATGTGTTAGTCATACATTAATTTATCAAAACAACGTCATTTTGGATAGATTTTGTAAAATTGAAAAAAACAACGGATAATTTCATAGAATTTATCCAAAATAAAGTCTTGATAAACTAAATGATGACTATTGTCTTTGACAGTCAATATATATAAGCACAATTTGAGAGTCTATATTTTCTTTTTAATTTTTAATTTCACAAAATTTATTCAAAATGATGTTTTTTTGGTAAATTAACGAATGACTAACACTTTTAACGATCTATAAATAAATAAGCACGATTTTGAGAGTCTATGTAGTATTTTTTGAATTTTTGTTTAGTTCATTGTGAAATACGCACTACTCTAAAGTTCGTGAAGGAATAGACACGACGCAAAAAGTTCATATAGTATTTTAAATTTTTTGTTTAGTTCAGTGTGAAATACGCACTAATATAAAGTTCGTGAAGGAATAGGCACGACGTGAAAAGTTCATGTTGAAATAGGGCCCTTTTCCTCAATTTTACCATAATAATGCGTGAGAAGTCTTCTCAGAGAAGACTTCCCTGTAAGTCTTCTACGGAAGATTTCTCTAGAAGTTTTCCCAAACAATAAATCTTAAAAATAATTTAAAAACTTATAAAAATATTTATATGGGGAAAATAGAAATCATGTAACCACAAACATTTATAAATGATGTAAATTTATATCAACTAAAATTGAATAGTTTTCAACTTAGATGATTTAATGTAGAATGAGTCATGATATTTATTGGTTTATGGTTTAGTAACATATGTTATGGTATTGTAGGTACTTCTACAGGTAGATTTTGAAATCTTATCTTTTGAACTTTTTATTTTTTGAATTTGACGAATATGTGTTAGTGATCCTCTAATAAGATGATTTTAAACATTTTTTTAATTTGTTTTATGTTTAAGGAAGTGTTTTTTACTTAGTTAGTTGATATTAGGATTTCTGAAGACTTGTAGAAGACTTCCCGCGAAGTCTTGTAACATATAATGCAGTATAAGACTTCATGGAAGACTTCACAAAAAAACTCTACAACTTTCCCGTTTGAATTTCAGTGAAATTCAAATTCCCGCCTAATAGTGAAGTCTTCCAGGAGTCTTCCAGTAGTTTCCAAAAGTCTTCTAGAAGTCTTCTCAAGAAAACTTCCTTATAAGTCTTCTTCGGAAAACTTCTTTAGAAGTCTTCTCAAACAATAAATCTTAAAAATATTTATAAATTTTATAAAAAATATTTATATGGGGGACAAATAGAAATCATATAACCACATACATTTTTAAATGATATAAATTTATATCAACTAAAATAGAATTGTCTTCAACCTAGATGATTTAATGTAGAATGAGTCATGATATTTATTGGTTTAGGGTTTAGTAACATATGTTATAGTATTGTAGGTAGTTTTAGGGGTAGATTTTGAAATCTTATCTTTTCAACCTTTTAGTTTTTGAAAGTCTTCGGTAAGTCTTCCGGAAGTCTTCCTTAAGTCTTCCGTAAGTCTTCCGTAAGTCTTCCGATGTCTTCCAAAGTCTTCCAGAGTGTGGATGTTAGTATAGAACTCTTTGTGTGTTTGTTTTATGTTTGAGATGTTGTTTTATCATTGTTGCAGGCTATAAAATTGAATTACAAGAACTTCCGAAGAGGTTGTTCACCCTAGGGGAAGAGCCCATTCCATTGAAGAGCATTGGATATCATACCGATGACCCCAGATTACTTCCTGCTGTAAAGGATGCTCTCCATGCTGATGAATTGGAGGAGCTGAGGAACTCTAGGTTGGGAGTCTTCATAAAGTTTTGGGAGTTGAACTTTGGTTGGGGCGTCAAGGCTGGTTCACTTTATGCTCTGTTTTTAGCTTGATGTCAAGAAGAAGTACAAGCTTTGGAGTCTCGTTGGTTCAGAGCCGGTGAGGTTTTCACTCACTGAATTCAACATCTTACCGGTCTCAACTGCGAGTATGTTGAGCATGTGGATAATCCTCATGTAGAGCTGACAGTGGAGTTGTATTGGTTCTGGGAGTTGATGGGTGTTGATATCGGATTATGGTCCAAGCTACCAACCAAATAGTGGCGGCGTGTGGGAGATGTGAGCAGTGGTCTTGGGATGACCGCATGAGGCTGGGATACCTAGCCATCTACACAAGATTCATTGAACAACGAAAGTCCACATCCGCTACACGGGCTAGTCCTGCCAGGCTAGTGATGAATCTAGAAGACTTGAGACCTACCCATGGGGAAGATTGGCATTTAAGATCCTTATGGACTCTGTGAAGGGTAAGGATTTGACAAAATCTTATACCATTGATGGGTTTGTTCAAGTACTCCAAGTCTGGTTCTACTTTGCTATGCCCGACTTTGCTGCGAAGTATGGAAAGCCCATACGAAACAAACCTTGTCCTTCTTTGCTGGCTTATAAGGGACATAAAGGAAGAATTTTTTTTTCAAATAGGGTATCAACACAAAGGTATATCTGATTATTCCCAAAATATGGTAGTGATTATTGTCTCAGTGTCTAACTTGATATTCATTACTTCCTGCAGACTCGCGTGGTGAACCTTGTGGTGAAGGATATTGATGAATTGTTCCCTCAGTGGGACAATGATAACACCGATGTGGCGGTTCAAAACCTCGTGAATCTCATGTGTGGTGGTGAAGATAAGGTGAAGTGGAGCAAAGAGTGCTGGGCAGACCATGGTACTAAGTCGTTGACCAATCCAGAGGTTATCATTGTTAAGGATGAATCTCTTGAGATTTCTTTGAAGGAAGAAAGAAGACCCTGGAAGAAACTTTGTACAGTCTCTAAGGCTCGTTCCGAGGCTCGTGGTGAGTCTTCTTTTTCGTGGAGTGGGTTAAGAAAGAAGCCCTTGAACAAAGTTTCAAGAACTTGACGAAATTATGACCGATGGGTTTGGCAGTGCCTAAAAGAGATCATGCTTCTTGCCGATAGGATGGAAGCCGTGGAGAAGAAGGTGGGAATCAACCACAATGAACTTCAACTCATAGTTTTAGAACCGGATAAGGTTGCGCACGAACTAAGGGTTAGTACTGAAACCTCTCCCAAAATCAAAATGAAGAGAAATACTAAGAATAAGAAGTGAAAGTTGTATGCTCTGATGAATGGTACATGTGTGGTAGTTTGTTGCTTGTTTTTGCTTGGTTTTGTATGAATTTTGTTTCATTTGTTGATTGGATTGATGGTACATGTGTTTCATTTGTTGATTGGAACCTTTTGCTAAGTTAATTTTATATGGATAGAAGTTGTTATGTTGGTCCTTGTCTTGACATTTTTATTGAAATTGAAATTGCAGAGCGAGAGTGTGAATGGGGAGAAAACAGGAAATGTGAACATTGTACAAAAAAATGAGTAGTATCAATGCACCTCGGGTCAAGGAGGTGGACAACCCAAGTGTTGTCATTATGGACAAAACTGAACCAACCACATCAAATTTAGATGGGGAGGAAGAGAGATGCCAAGTAAAGAAATATGCTACCATGGTATTCCTCAGGGGAAAGAGTGAGTGAGATAGGAAGCTTACTGCATCACAACAGTCTCCTTATCAGAGCAACATCAAATCCAAAGTGATCGTACCGAACAAGAAGGCTTGTCATGGCTATGATCCGTTTTCTCTCGTTGACAAGAAGAACAATAAGTTGCTTGTTGGTTTTTTTGAAAAAAGATCTGTAATTATTAATCTCCCACAAAACACTAAGTTACTAATCTCCCACAAAATTTAATATTTCAAAAAAGAAGAAGTTAAGCTTCCAAAATCTAATCGTAAGAATGTATGCAATACTACAACATATGTTACTAAATCAACTTTAAAAGCGTTTAATATACACAAAGCTAAACACATATATATGTTACAATTCAATTTACTAGATCTTAATTTACATCATTTACGAATTTTATAATTACATGATTTTAATTTTTTCCACATCAATTTTTTTTTTTAATAAAATCAATAAATTATTTTTGAGATTTACTATATGAGAAGAGTTTTTCAGAACCTCTGAAGACTTAAAAAACCTCAGAACACTTTACAGGATTATATTTGTAAGTTTGGTCATAAGAGGTTAATTGTAATTTCACTAGCCTTTTGGATTACTTTTGCATTTGATTTAACTTTGGGTATACTTTTAAAGTTGATTTAAAATTTTATGAAGTGTTTTTTTCTAGTTAGTTAGTTATTTTGAGTTTAGGGGTTAAAATCGAGTTTTAAGTTATATTTGGCAAATTTCCCTAAAACATATAGCAAATTTCTCGCATTTTTTAAAATGTGGCTTAATGAAAATAAATTTCCTTTTAAATAAATCTCAAATTAAAAAAAAATATTTTATAGTTTTTCCTAAATCACGTTAATTATATCAGTTTTATGACATGAAAATCTAATATCTTCTTAATTAAACAAATAGCACATTCATCAAAAATATCTCGTTTTAAAATATTAAAAAAATTGTTATTAAAAATTTACTATTTAACTATAATTTTAGTCAAGTTTTAATCTCTTAATCAACAATTTTTTTATTAAAATATTTTGTTCCTAATTATATTTGGATGTCCACATCTCTATTTAATAAATGTTCATTATACCTGAAAGTATAAATAAACAAGTTTATACAAATATATTTGGATGTAAGCATGTAACTAATTAAACATGAGGGTATTCTAACATTACCCCATACTTGATACCACTTTCAGATTTATCTTTAAGTGATAATCATTTTCATAAAAAAGCTTAATTAACCATCTTAAATCATTTATAAATATTTATGAATTATTTATAGAAGTTTACAAATCCAACTCTACCTATTAATCTTAAATCCTAAATCCTAAAGAATAATCAATAAACCTTAAATCCAAATGCTATGCTATTTTTTTTGGGTGATTTTTCTTTTTAAATAGTATCCAACTTCATGTATTTGAAACATTTTTTTTTTCAACGAGTTTTGCTGTAGGTGTTTTGTTGCAAACACTCCTTACACTCATTATATTCCTATAAATTAGTTAAGTCTGTATAATAAAACTAAATAGGTGAACATACATATAAAGTATAAAATGTTTTCAAAATGCTAAAAAAGTTATTAATTGTTATGAATATTAGATATGGATGACCATTATAGAGATAAACTCATAAGATATTCTACATATACTTCTATCTTAGATTTACTCTATCTCTAAGTGTTGTATCCTTATATATCCGATTTCCTATGTAATAGTATAATACAATTGTTCTTTCTCTTTTCTTTATTCACACGTTAATTAGCATGAATCACAAAACCATAGCTTTGAACAATATGCAGAAATCGTCTTTCCATTAGGAGCTAAGTATTATGTTTAATCTTAATTTAATTGATCTATACTCTTGTACTTTAATTGGAACTAGGTATTTGTCGGCGCTTCGCCCGAAAGTTTTTATATTTTTAACTTTTTTACCAATATTTTCTTATATATCTAATTTAAGTCAAACAATTATTTTTACTTGTTTCATTTAAATATTATAATTTTATTTTAAAAGAAATAAATCTTTAGATTATTATTTTATTTAATATTAACAAATTAAAATTAATATGTATATAAAGTTTTGAAATATACATATATAGATATCTTAATCATCAATTTATAATACTATTGGATATATTAAAATATAATTCGATTAGTATCACCGACTTTATTAATTCCATTATTAAAAAAAAATATGTTGATTTTGTTATTGTTATTTGAAAATGTAAAAATTAATGTGAACTAAAAAGATCTCATTGATTATAAATACATTAATATCTATTATATTTTATATGAAGTTATTTACGAAATATGTTAGCTCTTTTATTGACTTATACTTTATAAAAGTTGGTTTAGGTAGATAAAACATTGGGAATTTTCTCAAATAGCTTTGTTTAGTTTTTATCACCAAAATAATTTTCAAAAGAGAAAATGACTGAAATAATCCTTTTATTTGAAACTTTAATAATTTAAAAAAAAATTAAACCCATCCCCAAAAATTAATTTCATAACTGTAAATCTCAAGTCTACATTAATCAATCCTAGATGTATAAGTGTATATTTATATCCTTTAATAATTTTTATTTTATTATTATTTTTCTCTTTGAATAGTATTTCGGTGAAAATATTTGTATGATTATCATAAATTACTTCCCTGAAAGAGAAATTCTTTCAAATAGTATTTTTTAAGTTTTTTGTCATAAAATTCTCAACAGAGAAATGACTGAAATATCTTTTTATTTTATTTTAAATATTTAAATATTTATTTTTAGTTTTCTAAATTCTAAACTCATCCCCAAAACTCTATCTCATAACTCTAAATTTTAAGTCTAGACTAATCAACCCTAAGAAAATAAATATATATTTAATAGAAAAAAAATAATTATTTTTCTCTTTAATGTTATTTCCTGACAATTCTTTTTAAGGATTATCCTAGGTATTTCTCTAAAACATATATCATTGTTTATTACTATAAGTTGAGAACTCAAAGCAAAGCCTCATGTTTTTCGGGATAATAAAAAATAGGAGTGACTGGATCACGGACAACGATGCTCATGCATTCACGCACCAACAAAACAGAAATACAATTATACAGATGATAAACCATTTTTAATAACATGTTGGTGTCATGACAGAACATATATGTTTCCGAGCTTACTGTAGTTGAATTGAGTAATACTAAATGTTTATTAATCATCACTTCTGTAAATATTTCCATTTTTTCTCTTAATCACCACAATATCCTTCACTTTGGTTGCATTGAAAATCTCTTCAGCATCCTCCACAAAAAACTTGATTCATGTAACATGAGATCATCGATCTTCCATCGTTTCAAACACAGTTCTTGTTTTCGAGAATGAACCAAGTAGGGATTTGTTACTACTCCTTAATCTCATGGCCATCATTAAGCGGCAGAGCATTTGATGATGATGAGATGATTTCTTCTTTCTTCCCTCTCTGCAATTCATAATCAAAAGTCAGTACAACAATATGTCTTGCTGTAGAAACATCCAAAATCTAACTCACCAATATTAGAATATATGAATGGTTTAGTATGGTTAAGTACCGTTATGTGTAAACCGGTGTGTGAGACTTACTATATAAACCAATGTATTGTCTTTGTGAACCTTAACATAAATAATAAGAAAGTTTGTTACAGAGCTTTCTTCTCCGATTCATCAACTCTAAGATGGTATCAGAGCCTTGAGGCTGAAACCTCAAGCGATCCGTTTTTCATCTTCTTTCATTGACCTCTGATCAGTCGATGACTCTCTCGATTGTTCCTTTCTCTGCTTTGATCTGATCATTTCAACAGATTCTCGCAAAAATTCTGAAGATGGTGGTTGTTGCAAGGAGATCGACGCGTCATGGTGGTAGACAAGCATCGTCGTCAGCTCGCCAAGCTCCTATTCCGAAAACTCAGAAAACTCAGCTCCGACGTCTCCTACACCTCCGATCGCTACAGACTCTTCTCTCGATAGCATCCATTCAACGTTCTTTCTCACCAGCAGTGATAATCCAGGTCTTTCTATCATCTCGGAAGTATTAGATGGTACGAATTACGATAACTGGAGTATTGCTATGAAGATTGCTTTAGATGCTAAGAACAAGCTTGCGTTTATTGATGGATCTATTGCTCGACCTGTTGAATCACATTCTCATAACCGTATCTGGTCTCGATGTAACTCAATGGTCAAATCTTGGATTCTTAACACAGTATCTAAACAGATCTACAAAAGTATAATTCGATTCAATGATGCTGTAGAGATTTGGAGACTCGATTTCATATCACCAATCTTCCACGCTCTTATCAGTTGTCTCAGCAGATATTGTCTTTGCAGCAGGGATCGATGGATTTAGCAACATATTACACCACTCTCAAGACTCTTTGGGATGAGCTAGATGGTGCTGATTGTGTTGATACCTGTCATCAATGTAATTTGTTGCAAAGCTACATAAACAAAGCAAATCATGCTAAGATCATCAAATTTTTAGCTGGTTTGAATGAATCTTACTCTGTGATCAGGAGCCAAATCGTCAGCTCTGAAGCACAATAATGCTACACCAGTCGTTGTTCAAGTGGATTGTTGACTCAATTTCTCATGTTGTCAACAATTTAACTAAGGACCAGATTGAAGGAGTGATTGCTTATTTCAACTCTCACTCAATCAACAAACGGTTCAAGCAAATTGTGTTGCTTCTACATCTGGAGGCATGATCACAGCTCTTCCTGGTATGACATTCTCATCATCTACTCTATGTTTTGTTGGAATGTTACACGCTACCAGAAATGCTCTGTGTTCAGAGAATTGGATTATAGACAGTGGTGCTACACATCACGTTTCTCATGACAAGAATCTCTTCATTGACTTAACTGATTCTGTCAGTACCTCTGTCACTCTTCCCACTGGACTTGGTATTAAGATTGCAGGAATTGGAAGTATAAGACTTCATGACTCACTGATCTTGAGAAACGTCTTATATCTACCAGATTTCCGATATAAGTGTGAGCCAACTCACCAAGGATTTGGGATACAAAGTTATATTTGATCCTGCTGTTTGCTTTATACAGGATCCTATCAAGGGATTGATGATTGGGAAGGGTGAGCAAATCATTAATTTCTACGTTCTGGATGCAGGGGACTAAACTGGTTCTACATTCATTCAGCAACAATATGCCTCTTGCTCTAATGTTTTCGTTGATATAAGCCTATGGCACAACAGACTAGGTCATCCGTCTATTTCAAAAACAGATTCTATTATTGATACTCTTGGCTTTAAGCAAATCAATAAAGAACCTTTTCACTGTGATATATGCCCTCTTGCAAAACAGAAGCGCTTACCCTATACTCCAAAGAACAATATGAGTAAAAATGCTTTCGATCTTCTTCACATCGACACATGGGGTCGTTTCTCTGTGTCTACTCCAGAATGATATAAGTATTTTTTGACCATAGTCGACGATCATACTCGTGTTACCTGGATATATCTTATGCGCACAAAGGATGAAGTGTTCACAATCTTTCCAGAGTTTATTCAGATGGTGGAGACGCAGTATAAGACTGTTGTTAAGGCTATGAGATCAGACAATGCACATTTGTTGAAGTTTGTAGATTTCTACAAGAAGAAAGGGATTATTCCTTATCATTCCTGTCTAGAAACACCAGAACAGAATTCAGTGGTCGAAAGAAAACATCAACACATCTCGAATGTTGCTCGTGCTCTGATGTTTCAGTCTCATGTTCACTAGAACTATGGGGTGAGTGCGTTCTCACAGCTGTGTTCATCATTAATCGTCTCCCTACACCTCTGTTGAAAGATAAGTCTCCTTATGAGCTTCTTACTGCTAAGAAAGTCGATTATGATGGGCTCAAAGTCTTTGGATGTCTTGCTTATTACTCTACATCAACAAAAAACGTCATAAGTTTCAGCCGAGATCAAAACCTTGTGTGTTTATTGGATACCCGGCAGGATATAAAGGATATAAGCTTCTTGATCTGGAGTCTAACACCATTCACATTTCTCGAAATGTTACATTCCATGAAGCTATATTTCCTTACACCAAAGCTCAGACTGAAACCTATGAGGACTTCTTTGCTTCTGCCACTTCTTCGGCAGCTACATCATCCACTACTAGTTCCTCACCTGTACAAGAAAGTACTGATGCTACACCTGAGGAAGCTTCACTGGTTGATGTTGAGGTTGATACACCTACTACTGAACTAGACACTAGTATTGAACATGGGAAGACATCACCGCATGTGGTTACAGTTAATACCGACAAGGCAAAAGGCAAACAGATTTCTAAACTACCTCCTCATCTTCAAGACTACTATTTTAACATTGCAGAGAGTGATACTCAGATTACCTATCCTCTTTCTGCTTACACCTCTTATGATAGCTTGTCTGAAGACTACAAGGCTTACATATGTGCCATTGCCTTGATACCTGAACCAACAAGTTTTACTCAAGCCAAGAGATTTGATGAATGGCTCAAGGCTATGAATGAGGAGCTTATAGCCTTGGAGAGTACAAACACATGGACTGTATGTTCTCTTCCTCCTGGAAAGCATGCCATTGGGTGTAAATGGGTCTACAACATTAAGATTCATCCCGATGGAACCATTGAAATATATAAGGCACGTTTGGTGGCTAAAGGATACACGCAAGAGGAGGGTGTTGATTTTGCAGATACCTTCTCCCCTGTGGCTAAGATGACTACTATTAAAACGTTGTTATTTGTATCTGCTGCTAAGAAATGGAGTCTCACTCAGTTGGACATTTCCAATGCCTTTCTCAATGGTGATTTACACGAGGAGATTTACATGACATTACCGCCAGGATATACACCACAGGAGGGGGAAACACTGCCGCCTAATGCTGTCTGCAAACTCCAAAAGTCTTTGTACGGTTTAAAGCAGGCATCACGACAGTGGTTCTTGAAGTTCAGTAGTAAACTTATGGGTCTTGGTTTTCAGAAATCAAACTCAGATCATACTCTGTTCATTCGTCAAAAAGGAGGTATTTACACTGCAGTCTTAGTGTATGTCGACGATATTATTATTGCGAGTAACACTGATGCAGATGTTGATCAGCTAAAGGTTCATCTTAGTGATGCCTTCAAACTTCGAGATCTTGGTCCTTTGAAGTATTTTCTTGGTCTTGAGATAGCTCGTTCCAGCAGAGTGATCTCAGTGTGTCAACGCAAATATACACTAAGTCTCTTAGAAGATGCATGTTTATTGGCTTGTAAACCTTCGTCTATTCCCATGGATCCCAATGCTAAACTCTGCTTGGATTCAAAGGAACCTGTACTTGAAGATCCGGCAGCTTATAGACGTTTGGTGGGTCGTCTGATGTATTTGACAATAACGAGACCCGACATTACATTTGCGGTCAACAAACTTTGTCAGTATACTTCGGCTCCAAAGGACTCTCATCTTAAAGCTGCCATGAAAGTTCTTCACTATCGGAAAGGTACTGTTGACCTTGGCCTTTTTTATTCAGTCGAATGTGACTTGGTTCTACAAGCATTCACTGATGCAGATTGGGCCTCTTGTTTGGACTCTCGTCGTTCAACCTCTGGCTATTGTATGTTTCTTGGTAATGGCTTGATCTCTTGGAAGTCAAAGAAACAACAAACCGTCTCACATTCATCTGCAGAGTCAGAATATCGAGCAATCGAGTATGGTTCTCGAGAAGTGATTTGGCTAAGGAATCTCTTGGCTGAACTTCAAGCGCCTCAACATGGACCGGTTCCTTTCCTCTGTGACTCTACTGCAGCAATTCATATCGCCACTAACCCTGTTTTTCATGAGCGTACGAAACATATCGTGCTTGATTGTCACCAAGTTCGAGAGGGTGTCCTCTTTGGCTTCATCAAGCTTCTTCATGTTCGTACTACGAACCAGGTCGCCGATATCTTTACAAAGGCATTGTATTCTCCTCATTTCTATGCTCTGGTTGGCAAGTTTGGCATTGAAGTCAATTAATATGCCATCTTGAGGGGGAATATTAGAATATATGAATGGTTTAGTATGGTTAAGTACCTTTATGTGTAAAACCGGTGTGTGAGACTTACTATATAAACCAATGTATTGTGTTTGTGAACCTTAACAGAAATAATAAGAAAGTTTGTTACAGAGCTTTCTTCTCCGATTCATCAACTCTAAGAAACCAATTCAAGGTAAAAAGGGGGTAAGAAGAGAACTTTGAGATTCACTCACTTACAGTCTTCGTTGTTGAGAAAAATCTGAAAGAAGTAAAAAGAGGCTGGAATTAAGTGATAAAGTTGCAGAGGATCTTTGAAATTGTCCAGTTTCCAGTTAAAGAATTATTAGATAGGAAAAGCTTCCTTAAATGAGATGCATAGATCCTAGTGAGTTGCACAATAAGATAGAGTTTTTGGCTAAGTTTGAATATTCTTAAAGGTTAAAAAAGGAAAGTAACTAACTCGGTTTAGGATCTTGGCTTGTGATCCTAACGCTTGTCTTCTTGTATATATAGAAAACATTGTCAATTAGGGAGGTTATAAAAAAGATTAAATGACTTCTAAAGGTAAAAGTTAATGTGAGATTCACTATTGTGGGCTCCCATAGATGAGCTAAACATTGTACGCATTTCTCTCCATGTGTACAACACTAAACCACATGGTTTACACTCAACGAGTCATATTAAGGACACAACCGAGACGCCAGATTAGCAATGCCTTTAATGTCCTCGTTCAATTAGCATATTGAACCATAGAAGAACTCGTTCAAATCACAACCGTGAATGCATTTGCAAGGTAGACGTCAAGGCTAAGGAACCTTATGAACATATTTGAAAACATAGTCACTGTTCTCTCTGATCAAATAAGACTAGCATAGAGATGATTATGGAAGAACCTGAGGCAAGAGTGGATGTATCGGTTCCCTTTAGTCGCTGCATGTAGAGCTGAAAATTCATACAACACAGGAAAAGCAGTTCAAGTTCATTGGTCATTTATAAACAGGAAACTGAATCTTTGGATTCAAGGTCTTAATAAGCTTACCGTTTTTAATCTCACCGGTTCTTAAAGGCGTCCTGCAACATCTCCGAAGGCGCCCACGGGCGAAGAGACTTGGAGTCGGTCTCGTCTTCTGTTCGCGACGAGATGTTGAGGCGATGTGATTACCTTATGGCTAAACAAGACGACAAGACGTTCAGACACGATGGTTTCTCGTTTTATCGTTTTTTTCTGGAAGTTATTTTGTTGTTTTACGAGAGATTTTCTGCAAACGTTTTCCGAAAGTTGTTTTACGGAAGATTATCTCATATATTATGATGTTTTTTTCACGAAAACTTTCCGAATTTTTTTTGATGGAAGGTTATATCGTAAAACTCGTCATTTATCGCAAAAATCTCACAAGAACGTTTTTCTGATCTTTTCATGCTTGGATAGAAATTCTTTTTTTTCATTGTCCGTGATGAAATATATGAGTTTTGTTCTTGTATCCTTATGCAAATTGGTTTGGATTACGCCGTATAGTTTCTTTGACATTTTCAGCCCATATTTTCTTAAAGCAAAATTTCTCAGAGGATTTTAGCCGTTGATTTGCCATGACCGATTTTGACCTCAACAGTCAGAAGAAGTTGATAGTGGATTTCAATGGGAAGATAGATGCTGTATAGACCAACCTGAATGACAAATTTGAAGCTCTCAACACCCATGTGAAGAAGTTAGAGACTCAAAATGGTTCAGACAAATGAAGTTGTGAGCATCATGAAGCATTAATTAAAAGAAAAGAAGAGACTGAACACAAACACCACGTCAATGCAATGATAGATGATGATTTATAGCAAGTGGTGAAGGAGGAGAGTCTCCAATAGGGAGACTTTCAAGTCAAAAGTTCTATGTCCTTTGGTGGTTCTCATTGGTTTTGATCAACACTCAAACAGAATATTGTTCCAAATCCGAGAAACAACGACGATCAACATCAGAGGCTGAGCACCGATCGACATCCCATGCTGAGTTTAAGGATCTTGGTGAATGTCAGGCATCGAACAAAACCCACACATGTGCGTCGATACCCACTGGTTACCTACCGAGTGTGATTGCCAAGTATTGATGTACAAGATCTGAATTCTTTAAGACACTCATCTAAGAGATCATCAAAACCTACTGGGGACACTGACCAGAAACATGATGATACACCAGAGCCTATGATCATTGACCAGGATACAAATGAACAAGATTGTAAGAGAAAGAAGAACAAGGTTCCAAAGCATCTAAGAAAAGAAGCTAATGAGAAAGAGCTGGACAGTTTCACCAGGAGGATGATGTGGATTCTTGTGAACATTCCATTAAATGAAGATTATTGGGATCACCAGTTATGGTGTTTTCCAAAGAGAGCAAATAGACAGACGAGGATATTGAGCGTATGTTCCATCAGATCAGAGAGAAGCTGAAGATGAGGATTACACTGAAAAAGAAGAGTGATCCTGGTAAGTTCGTGGTTCCTTGCATGATTGGAGGTCATACCAACCCTGATTCCCTCTGCGACACGGGTCTTCAGTCAACATTATGACCATGTCTATGGCTCAGTAGCTGAGTCTAAAGAGAAAATCTTCTAGCAATTCATTCACTTTGTGGATTTCTCAAGGCAAATTCAAGAGGGATTGTCAGAAACCTTCATGTACAAATCTGCAGTTCTTTAGTTCCAATATATTTTCATGCTATGGACATTTAGATAGAATGTAATTATTCTCTACTACTTGGTAGAACCTTTATTGCTATCGTAGGAGCTGTTTGTGACATGAAAAAAATGCTATATTTGTCACTTATTAGTGAGACTGATTTCTTTGACATTGTCCAAGTTGTCAAGGGAAACAATCCCTATATTGAGATAGAAGATGATCCAGGGTTTGTGGTAGTTTTTATTCTGATTCTGGCACATAGTATGAAGATGATTGAGAAGAGTCGATCGACACCCAACTAGAAGAATTAATCGTCAGTCCTGCAATTCCAGAATACCGAGAAGTTATTTTGGTTGAAGCCACGATTCCAACTAAGAGAACAGTCAGTGTAGTAGCACTAGATGAGTATTGAGCCTACATAGATGAAGAGGGCAATGCACGAGCTGAAGATGGAAGGATCATAATTTTTCAAAAGCGAATATGAGAGAAATACTTGAGATGACAGATATTAAGGGAGGCTTTACTTGAATCTACAAGAGTATGATGGATTTCCAGGTTTCTGAAGCCTACTTTATACCTCTATGTCGGCCAGCGCCTGAGATCTACAGAAGAGAACAAATTGATGAGTTGGCAACTGACATCTACAAAGCTTAAAAGAGGAAGTTTGATGAGTTCTACAAGAAGATTGATGCAATATATTGTCCTCTCAACAACAAAATTGGATGAATCAACAAATGTTATGGAAAAGCTACATCTGAAAGTTGATTACACACATGAGATTATCTAGAGACAGCAAGAGCAAAGAATCAAAGGAGAAGAAGCCATCAAAGCTTTGTAGGCACCTGGTCCAAGATGAACAAAGAAGATGTGGATACTTGTTTTCCAACAAATGTTCAATTACCTCCATACTAGTCCAAAACTTCAAGATGTCAAGCTGTAGATAAACAAGCGCCTGATGTGAGGCAACCCATTTAGTAAGTTTTAAATTAATTTTAATTTTAGTTTTACTAATATTCGTGTTTAATTTATTTTAGTTCAAAAAAGACCCAAGGAAACACAACTACACAGAGCTTCAACCGGCACATGGTCACTACCGATCGACGGACCACCCGAGCATTGATCGATCATCACTTAACTGTGTCGATGAACACTAAACATCAGCGAGCTGATATTCGTTTTTTCTTGTTAAATTTGTCCTTAATATTTATTTTCCCATCCATTTGAGACTATATAATACTAGGGACAATGTTGTTTAAGTCTTGGGAAGCGTTTACTGATCATGTGTTTTATTTTGAGTTTTATTTCTGTGTTATTTTAAGTATTTGTATAGAGTTTAAGAAGGATTACGATCGTTTCAATTTTATTTATTATCTAACCACTCTATAAACATCATTCTCTAGATCTACTTACTGAAGAGTGTACTAGAGATACCAAAGTGGATCACCTGCCAGTCATAACCACACTTTATGAGAATTTTTGAAGAACCGCGACTGA
The DNA here is from genome assembly GCA_905132765.1 of Moricandia arvensis. Lineage (NCBI taxonomy): Eukaryota > Viridiplantae > Streptophyta > Magnoliopsida > Brassicales > Brassicaceae > Moricandia > Moricandia arvensis. Next base: position 27,490 of record CAJHQP010004586.1, on the reverse strand, counting down.
CCTCTAACATATATTGAACTTAATTGCCTTGCTTTGGGCTTGGCATATGATAGCGTCCATATTTACCACTTGTAGACCATGCTTATAGGCCTTTGCTAGTTTATTATGTGTCTAGGATGTGTTTTAGAGTCTCGATGTGGGTTTTATTTCACTTTCAAATTAACCTTATTTCCCACTTTTACTCTCTCAAATAAGAGGTTCTGTATAGTACTTAGGGATCAAAATCCACAGAGACTCTAGGATTGTACAATAGACTTATTGTTTCGAATTAAAGCTAGATGACTTCTAACAATAATAATAAAGTGATTCAAGATTGATTTGGTTTGTGAGGATTAAAATTAAGAGATTAAACTTAAGGGAGATTCTTAGGTAAGATTAGATACTACAATATTAATAGATGCTAGGGTTTTTAAGTACATCGTTCTGAACTCAAACCTTAGGGCTTTAGGAGATCGCTCTTGCGCATGTCAACTGAGTATCGATCAATGCCCACCATGTGCGTGTCGATCGATGCTCATTCTAAACAGTATTGGTTTCACGGATTGGTGGGTCTCTAAACTTCCAATTCAACTCTCTCGTTTGTTAATGATTATTTTGATTGTTAAGATAGATTCCAGGTTATAACCAAACTCTCGCTTGCGCTATACGAAACCCTAAATTTCTAAGTTAAGGTGAATCAAGTTCAACTTGCATAAGAATAACTTAAACAAAAGAACCAAGCAGGATTACCCTAACAATTCTACACAAAATCAGCAATAATTATACCATGAATAACCCTAAATCTAACAGTGAACTACTCAGACATAACAATAAAGAACATGAATATATATATAAAAAAATTGCATAAAATAAACTTAGTAAAAAAATAAGAGTTCCAAGATCTTCTACTGTAATGATGAATCATATCATTCTCTCCAATAGATGTAGCAAGCGTGTTCCAACTCTCAATTCTAAAAAACTCTTGTGTTAACTTAGAATACAACTCTTTCTTTGGTCTCCTCGGCTTAGGTCAATACTAAGATAGAAAACCCTAATAAATAGTCTAAATTTTGGCCAGGACTTGTCTAGCAAATAATAAAACTTTATGGCGTAAAAACTGTGCTAATTTCTCAAGCCTTCACCAATCTTCGCTATCGACTGGCTGTCGATCGACGCCACAGTGTGTGACGTCGATCGATCGGTCCCATCATAATTGGATCCGACTCTGAGTTTTCTGCTGAGCATCTTAAATGACTCCAAAATAGCCCAAAAAGCTCCAATGCTTCCAATGCAGTATCTGGACCTATAAATACTCTGAAATAAATACCAAATGCATATAAAAGATTCTAAGAATACTCTAATAATATTCATAGGTAAAATAGGTAAATATCCATGGCTATATCAACTCCCCCAGACTATAACCTTTTGCTTGTCCTCAAGTAAACAAAGCCTGTGTAAGAGGTTTTGAAAAGCGGAGACTCACATAATGTCTAAGTATAATCTGTCACCCTAATTTTTTGCGACCACATCCTACCAAGTCAATCACAGAGGAAGTTTATATACCCTATCCTAGCTATAGCAACAAATCCATTATACCAACAACTTAGCGAATACTAGTATGACTCGCCCATCTACCCGATTTCAGTTCTTTGCATAAAATAAAAGTGCATGCTTTACCTGCAGATATCGATCAAGATGACACATGGATTCTTACCCCTGCAAGTATCTGGAACAACTAGGCAAAAATCTTCTCTGATCCCTTGCTTACCTCTTCATCTCTTCTTCTCTGATTTTTTTGAATCTTGAACTTAATGGACAATGATGCTGATACAGTCCATCTTGCCATCTCATTGAATATTTTTTTTATAACGAAAGTTGTAGGAAAATAGTGTGGTAATCAGTAATCTACATATCCTTTTGCTTCCAACAATGTGTGATCGTTCCTTTGAATTATAATAATGGGGTTATCGCGTAATGTACATACCCTCTGCATCTTGGGAAGTCATCTCACTGTTTTAGTACTTAAATAGATGCTGAAGAGAGAGAGAGAGAGAGATTTGGGAACCAGAGATGCAATGACTTGTACCTACAGGCTTGCTGAAGGAATCCGATCGAATTTATACCAAGCCCCAAAGCAAGCAAATAATGGTGAGGATTAGTGTTAGAAATCAGCTTCAGTTCCTTCAAACTTTCTAAGCAAGTGTGATATAGTGGTAGGATTATCCACTTTGGTATCTCTTGCAATCTCTGTAAACAACCTTTCTAAGAATGGTGCTAAAGTGTGGTTAGTCAATAATATAATCTTGATCATAGTCTCCTTCTTGACTCAATTAAAACTTGTAAAAAAACTTATATGATTATAGAAATACAATTCAAAAACAAATAATAGCATTAGCGAACCTCCCCCAGACTTAAATTACATTGTCCCTAGTCTAATCTGTCTCGGATTGGTTTAGGAGAAATTAAATTGTAAGGAAACAGTGTAAGAGATATTACAATGTACCAAACTTGTTAGGAGTATCGATCGATGGCAGTAGGTGAGTGTCGACGGTGGTAAACCATCATTGTCGACCGATGGTGGATTCCGAACTATATAATCTGCTGTGCCTTTCTTGCTAATGTGCCATCGGACCCGATGGCAGGACCATGTCGTTGATTGATGGTGTGCCTAACAAACTGAAATCGTGTGTCTACTTTCCATTATGATCATCTCTCTTTCGGTTAGCTCTTTTAGAGACTCAAACACATGTTAAAAACATCCAGATCAGCAATAAATAAGTAGTCTAAAATCCAAATCCAACAAGAAAATTAAAGAAATACGAGTATAAGTCTGAAAATAAAACGAAATAAGAGACGAAGGAGTATCAAAGGGACTACTCCTCGTCTGAGGTATCCATGTCGTTCTGCTGGTGTTGTGGTGCTGCTCCCAGCGGTGATCGGACTCTGGTCCTGGGACAGCTGAAACACTGGCACCGAGACATCGTCTCCACTCTGGCCCATATCGCTCTAAGTGCGTCCACTACGACCCGCTGGAAGACACCATGGTCGTGAATGGGGATCTTTGGGATCTGAGGGAAGGCTGGGAGAGATGTGGATGGCTGTACTAGTGCGTCCGTTGTGGCTTATGCGACCGGTGGGCTAGTCTGAAGCCTCCTCTGCGCCGTACCCTGAGAGGTGCCATGTGGAGATGTTGCTCAGGCTGGTCGGAAGGCGAGGCGCTGGGGATCATCAACAAAGTCTGCCACCGTCGTGCGCTGGGAGCTCTATCATCCGAGGCCCCTCGTCATCCACAAAGGACCAATAGCATCCCTCCTTCTGCCACTGGGTCCTCGTCAAGTGACCCTAAATCATGAACCACAGCTCCCTCTCCACCGAGGCTCCCTCAAAGCTAATGCCAAGAAAGCTGAAGATAGGTGTCAAGAGGCTCTCGATCGTCTACCTCTTCAAGCCAGAACCCTTGAAGGGTTTTTCCTTCAGGCTCGCAAGGTGCTCATCAAATATAGCCCCCAAGTTCACCTGCTGATCGCTCATGGTGGGGGAAAGACCTCGTCATCGAGGCCAACTAATTCCCTGACGGAATAGTATAACAGTCTCAGCTCCTGAACCCTAACCTTGTTGGGTTCCATCTTTCACAACAAGTGTTGGCAAGGACCTTCAGGAAATGGGAAACTGTGGGGTGATGGACGTCCGTCTGCGTGGCTGAGCCGGAGTCAAAGTGGCATGCCCCGATGAGGCCACAGAAGGTAGGCAGACCAGGGAAAAGAGTGACTGTACAGGCGCTGGTATCAATGTCGGAAGCATAAATCTCACATAGCTGTGGGATGGGGATCGGGTACCGAATGCCTCTGATGAGAAAATTCAGGGAGGCCTCATGCGCCACCTTTACCCTGGGGATCTTGTAGAGCACCTGAGCCGTAGCTATGCACTGTCGGACCAGGTCGGGATACAGATGATATGGCTTAGTGGCCATGGTGCTCAGTCCAAGCTCTGACACCATCTGTTCTAAAATCTGCGTAGAGCCCCAGTTTCTTAAGAGTTCTCTTATCGACGAACTTGGTGGGCTCGATGGAAACGCTTTGCCAAGAGTTGTAGTGGAGGCTGTTAAAATCATCCCACTCCTCGCGCACGGGATGATGTGTGCATTCCCTCGATGCCACCTCTTTTCGATGGTTGGGATAATCCTTGAATGTCGCGAGTAAGTTCTCCTCTTTTTTGTTCAAGGGTCTCAGCATGGAGGACCCCGTGGTGGTGCTACCGGTCTCGTATCGTGCTTTTTCTCTCCTCTCGTCCATTCTGCAATTAAAAGAAAGACCAAGAATTAGAATCGACATCAAGACAAAAAGAGCAACCATCGACCGATGACACCGCATGGGCATCGATCGACAACACCTCATGGCCATCGATCGAAATCGACTCATGGGTATCGATAAATGGTTTGTTCGCGGATCAAGGGTTACAAAAATCGAAAGGAATCAACTAAAATCGTGCAAATCATATGTAAAGATGATAGATAGTTCCTAATCTAGTACTCTGTTACCCTAAAACATCCTAAATTCCGAGCTAATCCACAAAAGATTTGATTTTTCTTCAAACCCTAAAAATTTCCATAAACTAAGAGATTTAGAGAATATAACTTGATGATTGAGTGATTTAATGAAAAAGACAGGTAGAAAGGGTAAAAATCGAGTGATAGACTCAAAAACGAGCAAATTGGCCAAAATTTGGGAGAGAAATCGAGTGTTTTCTCGTGTGGTGTGTTTTGGCGGTGACACGATGTGTTTATTGTTCTAGCCAGGTATTAATATCCTAAACAATTAAATATCAAATTAACCCTTAATCCTAATACACAAACAATACTCTTGCCTAGAGAGATCAAGTTTAGTACTTAGGGATTGAATCCACATAGAGCAATGACACACAATATATTTCTTATTTCTAAAGACTAAGCTAGGTAGATATATATATATATATATATATATATATATATCAGTAGTATTTAATCGATTCAATGAAATATTCCTTATTAGAAGGTATAGATGCAATGTGGAAATATGCTAATAACGTAAATATAGAAATATGCGGAATATGAAATATGCTAACGTGAATATGGAAATATGCTATTAAACTAGCTAAATGCAAATGTAAATGTGCTAGATCTAGGTTTAAAGCCTAATGGATTATAGGGAATATGAAACACGGAAATGTAAATATTGTAGAACTCAAATATTAAGTATTCTGACCCTTTTAACTCCAACTCTCGTATGCGAGCCAAAGGAATGACCATCGATCGACGGCTAAGGCCTAATGTCGATCGACGGTGAAATCAGAAGGAAGTGAGAACGAGATTTGATATGTTCACCCAAGCTAATTAGACCAGCTCTCGCATGCCGCCTAATCACCTAGTTCAATAGAGTCTATTCTGGCACATAATTTACTCTCGTAGTCGTCCATGTCCTACTTTCGAGATCCTAGTTAGCTACTTCTAGAATGCAAGCATTAAGCACAACTCAATTCATGGATATTAACTTAACCTTGCAATTCTAATTTTGGCTAATCCATGATTGCTATCAATCAACCCTAAATCTAGTTGATAACTACTCAGACATAATTAGAGCGAGAATAATAATCTCAATATAATGCATAGATAGAAATACTGGGGATTTCAATACAAATCTCCCTAAGGAGTTATGAATCTTCTCCCCTAAAAACTATAATAGAATAATAAAAACTCTAGAACATCTCTCTCTCTCTCTCTCTCTCTACTCTCTCTCTCTCTCTCTCTCTTCTCTCATCTCTCTCTCTCTCTCTCTCTCTCTCTCTCCTACTCTCCACACTCCATACTTCTCTGTGTGTAATACATAAAGCATAAATATAAACCCTAAAATCTAAGTCAAAAACTCGTCTAGGGTATCTTCATCATTTGTCTGTAACTTGGGCTTGAGATCGGCTGTCTGTGAATTGATCATCGATCGATGGCAAGTGTGCAACATCGACCGATCTTGGTATTATACCATCGGTCCATGACAAGGTTGTGTCGTCGATCGACGACTGTCTTGTACTTCAACTCTCTTAATGATCAGCTACGGATTCTTCTAAATGTTCCAAAAGCTCCAAGTATCTCCTATATCTCCAAACGTACGTGGACCTGTAAATACCTCAAAACATAGCCTAGGACACACATAATAGACCCTAAATATAGCCTATAACATGGCCTAAAACTGGTAATTAATAGGCTATATCAACTCCCCCAGACTTAACCTTTTGCTTGTCCTCAAGCAAACAAGCTTGCGAAAGAGGTTTTGAAAGCGAAGACTCACATAATGTCTAAGTATAATTGTCACCTTACTTTGTTGCATTTACATCCTACCAAGTCAATCAGAGAGAAACTTTATATACATTCCTACTATAGCAACCAAATCCATTCTACCAACAACTTAGTGAATACTAGTCTGACTCGCCCCTCTGATTTCATTTCTTTGCATAAAATAAAAGTGCAGGCTTTACCTTGGGAGTATCGATCAAAGGATATATGGACTCTTACCTCTGCAAGTATCTGAACACACAGGTTGTCTTCTCTGAATCATTTCCTCACTCTCTTCTCACTTCTTCTCAGTCAGTGTCTCCCTTCTTTTGAGGGTATCATTTTTTCTTCTTAATTGACTTAGATATTTGGACAGGTTTCCATGAATCAAGCCCTAATGGTTTTTGCACCAGATCATGTTCACTTCTTTTTGACCTTTTTATCTTTCTAGAATCATATGAATCAAGCTTTAATGGTTTTAGCCACCAAATCCTGTTCGATTCTTTTTATCTGAAGGGGAGAGAGAGAGGGGAATCCAGAAGCACACAAACTTTTACCTTCCAGACTTGCAGAAGGAATCCGATCCAGTGTATACCAAATCCCAAAGCAAGCAGATATGTTAGGATTAGTGTTGGAAATCAGCTTCGGTTCCTTCAAACTTTCTAAGCAAGTGTGTAATAGCGACATAATGATCCACTTTGGTATCTCTAGTAATCTCTGCAAACAACCTTTCTAAGAATGGTGCTAAAGTCCAGTTATTCAATAATAAATCTTGATCATAGTCCCCTTCTTGACTTAATAATTTTTTGAAAAACTTATATATAAAACTCAGAAACAAATAGATAGTGTTAGCGAACCTCTCCCAGACTTCAATTACATTGTCTCCAGTGTAATCTGCCTCGGATTGGTTAGGAAAAACCAAATCATAAGTAAATAGCTTAAGTAGAAAACTCGATACCTCTCTCTGTAAGAGACCATCGATCGATGGTAGGCGGGTTTGGTCGATCGATGGTAGGCGGGTTTGGTCGATCGATGGTCGCGATCCAATGTCGATCGATGATGCCTCTATGGTGTCGTGGTTTAAATAGTTTGTAGAAACGAAGGAAAACTTGAAATAAATAGTAGTATAATTAAAAATTAAATAAAAACTTACTAAACAATGGGTTGCCTCCCATTCAGCGCTTGGTTATAGTCTTAAGCTCGATGTTTTGAACTTTCTGACTAGAATATAGTTGGATCAACACTTGGAAAACAAACGTCTACAACTTCTTTGCTCTTCTAGAACCATGTACTCACGAAGCTTCTCATTGCTTCATCTCCTCTAGCTTTCTCATTTTTCATGATCTCCTTAGCAACCTCCACTGGATGCATTCTCCTTTGTAGATTCTCAATACTGAGCTGTAGCATTTGAAATATGGCAGCTGTAGTTTCCAATATATCCTCCAATTTTTGAGAAATATCATCCTTCATCAGACTCTGGCAAAAACAATCTCATCGAATCGGTCTTCTAGTTGTTTTTCTGCTGTAGACTCTTGTCTGTCGTTCTTAGCATTGATCGATGGCATAATTCTCCCATCGATCTATGTCATTCTGTTTGCTCCACTCTCATGTTGTTCTTGAATAGTTTCCAAATCTTGCTTCATCTCGTCCCTGCATGTAGTCAAACCGGTGAGGCACTTGTCTATAGAATAGTAGACATCAACAAACCTCTTGTAGAAATCATCCAGTGACATTTCTTGAGCTTTGTAGATCTCATGCACGATATCATCAATCTATGCTTTGTTGTATTTGTCTTACTTCTTCATGGACATACCGATATTTGCTGCATGTTCTGGTAGACATATGTAGCTTAGCTCAAACATAGTAGCTCTTTCTAGAACTGCTGTGATATCTTCTTCTTTCATATTCACAATTCTTCCATCTATAGCTCGTGCATTGGCGTTCTCATATCCGTAGATGCCATACTCATCTTTCTTTTCCCAATGGAAAATTCTTCTGCCACTAGCATCATAAGATCTCTGTCCAAAATCCACGGTACTGTCTATCAGTAGTGGGGTTATCCAATCGGTTGATTATGGACTTCCCGATCTACAAGAATCAGAGGTAGAAAACTGGTTCAACCTGGAATGGTGTTGATTGATGCATGTCTTCTAGCGTCGATCGATTTATGATTTTTTGGAGTGTATAGATCACTGTGGATCGGCTCGTTCTTTTGTTCCTCTCTGTCGATCGATGCATGTATGTGAACGTCGATCGATGGCTGTTGTGCAAATAGAGCTCCTGATCCAGTTGCCATAACAATAGCATCTGCCACATCCTCCTTTGGTATGTTTAGAATCTTTCTATAAAGATCTCGTGCACGTCCTTCTGGGTCTCTGAAAATTCCAAACTCATCTGGTCTGAGAAAACCATTATCTGCATCTTCTGTTCTTGTCTCTGGTTCTGGGTTGCATTTGATATCGTTCGATGACCAAGATATGCCGTCCATTGATGCTTTATTATCTGCTTTCACATTCATTACCCAGCCAGCTTCTTCCAGTGCTAGGATGCGGGACTCAATCAGCTCTTTCTCCTTGTAATCTGAATTGTATTCTTCGTAAACTTCACCGCATCCCTGGTATGCTTGGTGGGTGTCTATCGATGGTAAATGGCGACTGTCGATCGATGGTTGAGTATCCAGCTGCTGAGCGAAAAGATCTCCAGCTCCACTAGCAAACACAAGTATATCTGCCACATCTTCTTTTGTGACATGTAGAATTATGCCATCCATAGCTCGTGCGTGACCATCTGGATATCTCATAATGCTGAAGTCATTTGGTCGTAGATAACCATATTCCCTTTCGTGTTCTGCTGCTGAATCTAGTTCGGTCTTTAAGTTACAGCCAGTATCGATCGATGGTGAATGGTTACCATCGATCAATGTCGAGTTCCCGAATTGATGGGAAATATGAAGAACACCAGCCTCGTCCATAGCAATCCCTCGGTATTCAATTATTTTTTCATCTCTGTAATCTTCGTTGTACTCGAGGTTAGCTGTGTTGTAGTCGAGATCTGTGTGGTAGGTGTTGATTGGTTCTGAAGAGTGGGTGGTTACAGAGTCCGAATGGCATCTTGCGATATTCGAAAGTTCCATAGGGATAAGTAAAGGTGGTCTTTTCTTGATCATCTGGATGTATGGGAATCTGGAAAAATCCAGAATACCCGTCAAGAAAATAGTAGTATTCGTGGCTTGCAAGCCATTCTAACATCTGATCGATAAAGGGTAAAGGGAAACGATCTTTTCGTGTGGCAGCATTTAGTTTCTTGTAATCAATACACATTCTGTTTCCGATGACCATTCTAGTAGGGATCAATTCATCTTTTTCATTCTTTACCATGGTGATCTTTTCCTTTCCTTGGCACAACATGAACTGAAATGACCCAGTTGCTGTTTGAGATCCCATAAATAACGCCTGCTTCTAGAAGTTTCATGATTTCCTTTTTAACTACTTCCTTCAGGTTGGGGTTCAATCTCCTCTGATTCTTGATGGATGATTTGGATTCATCATCAAGGTGTATCCCTATGCATGCATAAATCTGGAGAGATTCCTGGGATGTTATCTAACGAATATCCGAGAGCCTTGCAGTGCTACCGAAGTTTATTTAGTAACAGTGCTTGCTCTCCGCTACTCAAGTTTGTATTTATGATGACATGATAAGATTTTTCGTAAAGAAAAGCATATTTAAGGCCGGATGGAAGTGGCTTAAGCTCGATTTTAGGTGCTTTTGCCTTTCTCCATTCGTCGGTCGACGGCGATGTTGGGGTGTCGATCGACGGGGGTCGATAGATCGATTTCATCGAGATCTACATTAAAATTTCTTCTGTGGCATCAATCAACCTTTTATACTCTCCAGTGCGATCCTCTACTGCAGAGATGGCTCCTTCATGAGATGTGATTGCTTTCTCTAGAGGTTCGTTTAAGCACATATCTATGAACGATTCTTCTGCTAGGTCGGAAAGGTAATCAATATGGTAGGTTTGGCCGTCGATCAAAGGTTATTTATTATATTTTCCATGTCAAAGACCATTGTTATGTTCCCAATGTTGAGGCATATCCGTCCTTCTCTGACATCAATGATCACCCCGACAGTGGCCAGGAAAGGTCTACCCAAGATAATCGGGTTTCGAGGTTCTCGCTCATAATTAAGCACTATGAAATCTGCGGGTATACCGCAGTTTGAATGTGCACCGGGCACGTCCTCAAGTACACCTTCCAGAATTCTAGTGGATCTATCAACTAAAACGAGAGTGACCCGGAAGGTTGAAACTGTGTTAGCCTGAGAGCCACTGCAACGGAATAAGGCATCAAGTTAACACTAGAGCCTAAGTCGCAGAGGGATATTTGAAATCTCTCATCGCTAATAGTGCAGTACAAAATGAAACTACAGGGATCAGGGAGTTTGACTGGAGTTTTTCCTTGAATAATTTCACTCACTTCTTTGGATACCATCATCACACAGTGTTCTGATTCATGGAATCTTCGTGATGCCGCATATTTCATGTACTGCTTAATGGCATACGAGATGTGAATGGCATCGCTTAGTGGCATCTCAATGTTTATTTTGTCAAACACTTTCTTGCATATTGCTTTTTCCAGGTTCTTCTTCTTATGCTTAGTGTTTTTGGAGGAAACGGGGGTTTTGATTGGTAGACCTTTGTCCTAACCGGTTCGGTCGGTTATGGGTCAGAGCGTCAATCAATTCTTGGGTCAGAGCGTCGATCGATTATAGACTCATAGTGTTGATCTATATCCTGTAAGGGGTGTCGATTGATGTCTCCCACGTCTGTGTTCCTTCCCTTAGGTTCAACAATTAATTCCTCAAGGTCGTCATTTTGGTCTAATATGTCGGTTTCAGAGAGGATATTAGGATCTTTCTCATATATTTCGAGTGGGTGGGATGCAATTTTTCGTGTTCATTTGTTGCGATTTTCTAGAATTCATCGATGGTGATGCTTTCTTTAACGCCATGGATGAATTTTCTACCACTTTGTAAAGCTACGACATTGCAATAGCTCCTGGGGTTAGCGTCTCTTTTACCAGGTAAAAATATATCCTCTCTCCTGATGGACATAGCGTTGCTCGCCACTTGGTTGTCGATTCTCATAGAGGTCGGCGGCTATTCCACGGTTTCCTGTGAAGACTTGATTCATTCTCGAATTTAAACTTCTTTCGTGTCTATTCACAGTATTATCGTAGCTGCTTTTGAAATTGCCGGCGCTCTCCCTATATTGTTGATCGTTCAGGTTCATCACATCAGACAACTCAACTCATTTTTCTAAGTCAGAAGAAACGGCATCGTCCTCAGCATAATGTTGAAACAAGCCATGTCCATCCAGAAGGGTAGCAACAGCTGCCAGAGTTTTTCTAAATCGGATTGAGTGCTTCTCCTCCGCGAAACATTGGTGGTTCCTTCTTTTTGCTGTCTCTCTTTTCGAAAGCTCTACCTAAAGCTATGTTTTCTATCAGTATTTTAGCGCTTGCAGGGCTTCAGGGTGCTGAAGTTCCCCTTGTTGGCTGTATCAAGGATGGTTTGAAAGTCTAGGTTTAGTCCCCTATAGAAAGTGTTGATGAGTTGGGGTTCTGAGAATCCATGGTGCGGGCACGAAAGTTGGTAGCTCTTGAACCTCGTCCAAAAGTTTTTAAAAGATTCGCGGCTACCTTGAACGAAAGTAGATATCTCTCTTCTTGCTTTCTAGTATCTCTCCACGACAAAGAAGTGATTGATGAAAGCGCTTCTAATATATTCCCAACAAATCAGGGATCCTGGTGGTAGCTAGTTCAGCCACCTCCTGGCGACACCTTCTAGGGAGAAAGGTAAAAGTTTGCAGCAATTGAAATCGTCGTTCACAGTGTCTTCTAGCATCTCGATGTGATCCTTCGGGTGTGTCGTGGAAAAACCCCTGAACTGGTTTTTGGGCGCCATAATTAGGAAGTCGATGTCAAGCTCAGAGCTTCCAGTATGGTTATCGGATAATCAAATAGTGGAACCTATTGGAATAGGTTCTGCTGGGTTTAGGTATTCGAGCATTGGCAATTCATGCTTTATCTCCTTCTTTGGAGATTTAGTTATTTTATTGGGGATTGCAGCTCCATGATAATTAATCAGTTGGTTGCTTCGTTGCTTTTATTGTTCATTGCTTTTATCAAGACTACTTTCTTATTATCAGAATCAGTAAAGCGTACTTACCTGCTTCTGACTGATCGGTATTGATCGATGGCAATGGAAGGGTGTCGCCCGAAAGTAGTGGACCAGCGTCGATCGATTCCGGATGAGTTCCGTCGATCGATTGTTGTTGTCCTGAATCCATATTCTCTCCTTTTAGTACCTGCATCATGAGGCGTAGGGAAAGAATAAATTAACACACAGTAAAGTAAAATATAGACAATATTCTAAATGAAATCTAATGGCAATAAGAAAGAGTCCCCGGCATCTAGGACAAATTTGATGTGGGGTTTTATTTCACTTTCAAATTAACCGTACTTCCCAGTTTTACTCGCTCAAATAAGAGGTTCAATTAGTACTTAGGGATCGAATCCACAAAGACTATAGGATTTCACAATAGACTTATTGTTTTCGAATTAAAGCTAGACGAATTATAACAATAACAATAAAAGTGATTTCAAGATTGATTGGGTTTGTGAGAATTAAATAAAGAAATTAGACTTAGGGGAGATTATTAGGTAAGATTAGATACTACAAATTCATAGATTGCTAGGGTTTTTATTAAGCATCGTTCTGAACTCAAACCTTAGGGTTTAGGAGATCGCTCTCGCGCATCTCAACTGAGTATCGATTGATGTCCACCAGGTGGTGTCGATCGATGCTCTTCTAAACAATACTAATTTTGCGGTTTTATGGGTTCCCTAAATTTACAATTCAACTCTCGTTTGTTACCGGGTATTTAGATTGTTTAAGAAAGATTCCGGGTTATAGTCAAACTCTCGCTTGCGCTATAAAACCCTAGTTTCTAAGGTTGAGGTGATCAAGTTAAACTTAGCATTAAGAATAACTTAAACAAAGAACCAAGAGGATTACCCTAAAATTCTACAAAATCAGCAATAATTATTACCATTGAATAACCCTAAATCTAACAGTGAACTACTCAGACATAGCAATAAATAACATGAATATATTCTGCATAATTACATAATATATTCTGCATAAATTACATATAAGAAACTGAGTAAAAAGATAAGGAATTCAACATCTTCTATGTAATGATGATCAGATCTTTCTCTCCAATAGATGTAGTAATGTGTTCCAACCCTCAATTCTAAAAACTCTTCTGTAACTTAGAAGACAAATCTTCTTAGGTCTGCTCGGCTTAGGTCAAAACTAAGATAGAAAACCCTAATAAAATAGTCTAAATTTCGGCTAGGGACTTGTCTAGCAAATAATAAAACTTCTGGGTAAAACTTGTAATTTCTCAAGCCTTCACTAGTCTTGCTGTCGACTTGGCTGTCGACCGACACACAGTGTGTTACGTCGATCGATGGTCCCTTCATAAATCTGGATCTGACTCTGTGTTTCTGCTGAGCATCCTAAATGCTCCAAAATAGCTCAAAAGCTCCAATTGCTTCCAATGAGTACATGGACATATAAATACTCTAAAGAAGTACCAAATGCATATAAAACACTCTAAAAAGAACTCTATATATTATAGGTAAATTAGGTAAAATCCATGGTATATCAAGTCTTTTCAGGTCAAGGTAGATTTTGAAGCATTGTAGAGATTATGAGGCTTTATGGAGCTCAGAGAGAGAGTAACCCTGTAGCTGTTTAAATTCAGCAAAGTACGAGTTTGGACAGAGTATGTGTCGATCGACGACACACTCTTGCCTTCGATCGACGATTGACACGCAGAGACCCAACTCACAATGTAGCCGACTTGAAGCCCAAGTCACAGAAATTACAAGATTGCCCATGGACGTGTTTTACCTAGTTTATATGGTCTTTTCTAGTGTTTTCTGCAAAGGACGACTTTTTACAAGCTGTGATACTTTTTATAACAAACATAGTAGTTTAGGGTTTTGGGGGGAGAAGATCAAGGACTTTTTCAAGATTTGTATTGGAACCCCACTTTCTATCTCTATTTTTTATCATAGCTATGTCTATGTAGTGACCTCGTTAGATTTAGGGTTTATTAAAGCTTTTGATGAATTAGCCAAACAATAGAATTGCTAGGGTGATTATTAGATTTATCATCAGGATTGTACTAATTGCTTGTGTTCTTTATGAGCTACCTAGAACCTTGATCCTAGGATAATTGACAAATGCGAGAGTATGATCACTACTTGAATAAATCGAGTTGATCTTAAATTACTAGGGACAATCGAGAGAATGGCCTAGTGATTCTAAGTGAACCAATCACATCTGACTGTTTAATGCTTGACTAAGAAAGCCATCAATCGATGACGTTGCATACCATTGATCGACGGTCATTTTGAGTTTACACACCAAAAGTTACAGACTGTGCTTAGCCATATGATAAATAAAACTTGTAATATCTTTACTACCTGATTTTGTGTTCTATGATTGAAAACCCCTTGACTTCTATCCATTATAATTCACTACCTGAAAACCTTAGATCTAGCTATTATCCTTATTTGTTTATAAACCAACTATTTCCTTATTACTTATTTTAAAGTCTTATTAATTCTCTAGCATAACTAAGTTGATTATCAAATCTATTATGTGCCACGCTGTCTGTGGATTTGCTCTCTAAGTACTACAACTGAACCACTTATTTGAGAAAATAATCATTAGCTCTAGGGTAACTTGAGCACCTATCAAATTTGGCACCGTTGCTGGGAGCGCAAAGATCGCCATTCGATTTGTTTATCAAGTTTTGTTTAGGTTTTCTTTTCTTTTTAGTTTAGTAACAATTTTTTTCTTGCCTTTCAGGTGCATGCCCAGCAGTACCAGAAGCAACAAGGAAAAATACTAGCAATAGAGCTCTTCCAGACATTTTTAATTCGTAATTTTCTTGACCCAAAAGCCATTAAACGTAGCATCCGCAAGGAGAAGCGACAAGCATCGATTGACGCCAACACTTCTTCGTTGATTGACACTCATCTGCCGAGCGGAAGGGATTCAAAGCCACATATGGCTAGTCCTGATAAGTCTAAACGGAAATACTTGGCCAAAACAATAACATAAATACAACACAAGGAACACTATCCCCAAAAAACACACATACCCTTCACATATCTAATTTGAAGTTTTCATAAATTGACCTCCCAATCGAGTAATCACTAACTCTCAACGGGTCCACACGCTGCTCGACCTCGACATCCTCTCCTGGAGCAGCAGGTCCAAACTCCTCTGAATTAGGAGAAATAGGAAACGGGCCCAGTGCTCCCAAATCTTCTTCTCTATTTGAGGAATCGTTGAATCCGTTCTGGAAAGACCGGCCAAATTTCTTGACATCATCGACTCTTTGTTCTTGAAGTCATAATCGCTTCCCTGCATGCGCCAAAGAGCACCAACGGAACCTCGACACTCGTTATAATCCCCGAAGGACTTATATGCACGCTGATACTCTCCAAAGTCAGCCGTGAATCGCGTCGAACGATCATTAATGATTGAAACCATTTCCCTTTGACCAGCTCTACGCTCATGGTGGATAAGATGCGCTCGCTCCCGCTCGGACTCTTTCTCGCGAAGAAGGCATGCCTCAACCTCGCCCTTCAAACAATTATTCTCCTTCTGGGCAATCTCTGCTTTGAACTGAGCCGTCTTCACTTCAATATGGCTCTCCCTAAGGTCCTCGTCCATCACGTGAAGGCTCTGTACGAAAGCTTTCTTTATTGGCAAATTGCATAAAACAAGGCCAAAGTAAGAGTGAAAACTGACCCTCAAAGTCGCGATGCTTCCTCGAATTTCGCCGATCTGATAGGTTCCTCACTGGTCTCAGGCTGTCCCGAAGGAACATTAAGAGAGGCAAGATACTCGTCAAGTTCGGATCTGCCTCGGCACGAAGACAGCAGGGTCTGACAAGTACCGCTCCCATCTCCTGCAAGGAGATCACAATACTACTCCTCCGGGGGTAGATTCACCCATCAAAAGCAACATCACCTTCATCGCAGCAACTTGTTTGTTCTAGGGGGATCTCTCTCTCTCTCTCTCCCTCACAACGATAATCTTGTATGGTACGTATTGGTCCATGACTAGATCTGATTCTTCCTCCACGACCGTATGAGTTCAAGCTCGAGCGTGATGGTATTCGACGCTGCACGAACCCGCTGCAGAGAAAAGTAACCCCAATGAAACGGGCCACCTCGAAGAAGGTCCCTAACGACAAGGTCGTCCGCATGAAACTGAGGAAGAGGATCGACAACTGCAAAACAAAAAGGATGGTCAGGCATCAGTAAGCAACAAAAAACAATCAAAGAGTCTACCACGATACCTTTGCGACCCCACCTTCATCTGAAGAAAGAAATGATTTCTTCCGCAACTGAAGCATTATTTATTCAGACAAAAAAATAACGCTCTTTCCAACCGTGAATGTTTGACGTAAACGACGTAATCATTGTCATAAATTTCTCGGCTTGAGGCAATTCTTGCAAGCTGGGGGGACTAACTGTTGGAGCCAAAAATGTTCACGACAAAATCGTTGTTTGAAATTTACCGCGGAAAACATTATCTCTCTTTTGATAAAAAGAAAACAAGAAATCTTCGCATCTGAACTCCTCATTGCTTAACCCATCTCGTCCCAGGCTAAGAATCAAGATGTGTGATTGAGGGATCAACCGAGTCACTTCTAAATCTAGTCGCTCCATCGGTGACTAGACACGTAACGTCTAGCCGCCCATGGGCGTTTTGACACATGAAAAAGTCTAGTCACCCATGGGCGACTAGAAATGTAACGTGTAGTCGCCGACGGGGGGATAGACTCACCACCAAGTATATTCGCCCATGGGGGACTAAACAGACCACGTCTAGTCGCCCATGGGTAAGTAGACGCACCACACGTCTAGTTGACCATGGGCAGACTCTACGTAAAGTTTAATCGCCCATGGCCGACTACACGCGTGCAAACGTGTAGTCGCCCATGTTCGACTATATCGTATCCTCTTCATCACTCGCTCCTTTGAATCTTGACTAAGTTGTTTCTTGTCTCGTCTCTATTGGAGTTTCAGTTGAAGTTTTACAATAAAATTCACAAAGACTTGTCTTCTCGTAAAATCCAAATCGATCATATCAAACGATAATGGTGAACTTAAAAACAATGTTTTCTCGACTATATGGTTGACTTATTATTTTTTGGAGCCATCATCTTTTAATACGAACTATGATTTCTCCGAAAGTAATCGTAAAAATCACAAAATGACCCTGAAGAGTCTAAAACGTTGATAAAAGCCCACTTACGGTTTTAAACGAGAATGAGCCCAACTATAATGATGGTCTACCGGATATCCACCGAAGATAAATGGAAAAGAAGATAATTATCAAAGTTCGAAGAGATTTATGGAAAACCGAGAAGATATGGAAGATTTCCGCTGAAGGATAAAATCTAATCGAGTGCAGAAAAGGAAAGGCGACCGACCTCGAAGACCTATATAAGAGAAGAAAGGGGGAGGGACGCAAGGACACAAAAATCTCTGCAAATTATCACATAGAAATATTTTAGCAATTTCGTTTTTGTCATCGAGCTGCGACACAAACTAGGTATAGGGTTTAGGTGCTAGAACTAGGGATACGCCGACAGCTCTTGTAGCTGAAGCTCTTAAAACTTGTTGTATCACAGCAACGTCCTTGCGCAAAGACAACTCAACAAGATCTTCTTTTTTTTCACTCGCAATTCATATTTGATTATCTTATGTTTTGTTATTCATAATTTGATCACTTGTCTAAGCTCAGCAGAAATCCGGAACCTTAGGGAAAGTTTCGGTTTCTTAGCTTTCCTCCGATTACGGAAATCGACAAGTGCGAATTTCGGTTCCCACTATGAAAAATCGAGAAGATAAGGAAGATTTCCACAGAAGGATAAAATCGAATCGGGGGCAGAAAAGGAAAGACGACAGACCTTGAAGACCAATATAAGAGAAGCAAGCCAGAGGGATGCAAAAACACAAAATTCTCTGCAACTCAGAACTTAGAGTGCTTTAGGAAACTTTTCGTTTTGTTATCGAGTTACGACTAAATTAAGTTTTCAAGCCTTAGGTAGTTAGAACTAGGGAACCCGCCGACAGCTCTTGCGGCCAAAGCTTTACCCCTAGGGGTATAAATGTATATTTACACTCTTTAATAAAACCAATTTTGGTCCATTTTCTCCTTGAAAACTATTTTTGTGACAAAAACATTTTTAGGGCTATTCAAGGGTAATTCTCATAAATAAAAGTAATCAAATTTAATTTAACTATAATCAAGAGTAACTAAAAATAGAATCATAGAATGGCAATTATAAAAAAATGCTCCCAAGAGGCGACAACTATGAAGAGTGCGATCTAGGGTTCCGATGCTTTAGGTAAAGGAAATCATGAAAATCGTAGGGGTATTTGGGTACAAGATCAATTAGATATTTCTCAGGATGGTTTATTTGGTCTGTTGGCAAGGGAATGACAGAATCTGAGAGAAGGATACTGATTGATTTGCTGGTTTTGTGATCGAATCACGACATCAAGGGGATCAATGAAATTCCAGTCAAGGCGATCTTCTCGGTATTATGCTTTCCCAATTAGAGGTAATAAGGTAAGATCTATTTTTCAAGGAATCAGGAAATTGATTTGGTTTATTCTGAGGATAGGAGGGGTATTTGATTGGCGATAATTCATTTTATCTTGAAGATCTTCTTTGGAACTGTAGAGTTTGGGTTTCAACCTCCAACAGGGCCAAGCAACATCAACGGTCTGGTATTGGGCCAAGGAGAATCAAGCCGATTCTGAACTGCTGGATATCGTTGACCATACACAGACACACACACACACACAGATATATATATATGTATGTATAAAAGATATGGTTAGTGTTATATTAGGTTAACATACAAGGGCAACATCAACACCAGGCTTCAAGCCACAAAAGACTATTCAACAAGTTAAGAGCTAGAGAAAGGAGACAACAACAAGATAAATAGCTTAGGCCTAAGTCTAGTTGATATATTAAGGTTGATTGTATTCTCTAAGCTAAGTTGAGAAGATCTTATTGTAATCAAACTATCTAGCACACTTATTTGGTTTTTGTTAGTAACTCTTTTGATCTAGTGGATTTTGGGCGCAAGAGATCTCTCATGAGACGTACCAGTTAGAGTTTGGGAACTCGTTAAAGTTCTTGTGTCTTTACATTCAAGTTTTAGTTCTAGGTCAAAGGTTACTTGATTCCTAAGTAAACCTAAGTTTAAATCTCTACAAGTGGTATCAGAGCTTCCAGGTTCTTAGATTGCTTAGGAGAGAGAGAGACTTATCATCAAATTAATAAGCGATGTCTAACACTCGCATTGAAGTGGATAGTTTTGATGTACGGGTGATTTTGCTCTATGGAAGGTGCGCATGCTTGCTCACTTTGGAGTACTCGGCTTAAAGTCTATCCTTATGGATGACAAGTTATTAAAGGATGGGACTGACACCAAAGATGAATCCGAGTCGACTATGAAGGATACTGGAAAGGGGCTAGATGGAATTGTTTAATCAACACCAGTTGTAGATCCACTTAAATTCGAGAGCAGAGAAAGCAAGACCTGATTGTGCTAAATGTTGGGAACAAGGTCTTAAGGAGATTAAACATTGTGAAACTGCTGCCGCAATGTGGAGTATGTTAGACAAACTATACACAGAGACCTCGTTGCCCAATCGGATATATCTACAGCTCATGTTCTATTACTTTCAAGATGGCTGACTCGAAGACTATTGATGAGAACGTGGACGATTTTCTGAAACTAATAGCAGATCTGAGCAATCTGCAAGTTGAACTTTCAGAGGAAGTCCAGGAAATTCTAATGCTAAGTTCATTGCCAAGCAAGTATGATCAACTCAAGGAAAACCTCAAGTATGGGAGAGACACTCTAAGCCTAAATGAGGTTACTGGAGCTGCAAGATCTAAAGAAAGGGAGCTTGATCGAGAGTGGCAGATTTACAAGGTCTGCTAGAGAAGGTCTAATGGTCGAGAGAGGAAGATCAGACCGACAACCAGATAAGAACAATGGGAAAACCTACAAAGGAAGATCCAAGAGTCGTTTTGGAAGGTCTAAGTCACGTCCCAGAAACAATAAAAACACTAATAATGTTTCATATGCGGTAAGGAGGGTCATTGGAAGCGTGAATGCCCTGATCGGAGACCATTTAAACCTCAAGACTCCGCTAATGTAGCAGCAGCTGAATCAAAAGAACTAATGGTCAGTACTTTAGACACTAATGAGGAATGGGTAATGGATTCAGGCTGCCCGTTTCACATCACCCTGATAAGAGCTTCTTATTGGATTTGGAAGAATTCAAGGAAGGGCAAAGTGTTAATGGCAAATAACATTTAAAAATCGAAGGAATTGTGAAGATAAGAATTCTAAACATGGATGGCTCTAAGGTAATCTTAACATGAGTTAGGTAAATGCCAGGTATGAGCAGAAATTTGATTTCTTATGGGATGCTGGAAACTGCAGGATGTTGATATGAAGGGAAGGATCTTATGGTCAATTTCTATAAGTATGATAAACCGGTTATATCAGGAAAATATCATCAAGTATTATACTATCTTCAAGGAACCGTATTGAAAGGAAAGGAATATGACTAATGTTTGGCACTCACGCCTCGGTCATATGAGCCTTAAGAATATGTTGAACTTGTCAAGAATGGATATATCACCGACAAGGAGGTTAATGAGTTGGATTCTGTGGACATTCCATAAATGGGAAGTCACACAAGCAAAGTTTCCCTAAAGCTAAACATTGGACTAAAGGAATATTAGATTATGTTCATTCGGATCTCTGGGTGTCTCCTTATATGGTTAACAGTCTTGCTGGAAGCAAGTATTTTAGTGACCTTCATTGCTGATTTCTCAAATAAAGTCTGGATTTATTCTTAAGACTAAAGATGAGGTTTTCTCCAAGTTCAGGGAATGGAAGACCAAATTTGAAACCAAAACCGAAAGGAAAATCAAACATTTAAGGAATGACAATGGTTTGGAATTCTGCCAATTAAGAGTTTGAAGATTACTGTAAACAGGCTGGGATTAAAAGGCATAGGACTTGCACTTACACTCAACAACAAAATGGGTGGCGGAGGAGAATGAACCGAACCATAATGGATAAGGTTAGATGTATGCTGACCGAGTCTGGTTTAGATCAAAGTTTTTTGGGAAAGGCAGCTTCTACGGCTATCTATTTGATCAATCGATTACCAAACTCTACGTTAGGTTTTAAATTACCAGAAAAAATATGGTCATGGACTAAACCAGAGTTGGGACACCTTTAAGGGACGTTCGGTTTGTTCTGCATTTGTTCACATAACCTAAGAAAAAGAGGACATAGAGATCTTAAAGGAGTCTTGATGGGATATCCTTACGGGAACTAAGGGTATAGAGTTTGGATACCACAAGAAGGACGATGCAGAACAAGCAGAAATGTGTCTTGAATGAAAAAGAACTATACAAAGATACTATGGGTAAGGAAGACAATAATCCTAAGAGTACTAATTTTAAAGATGATCAACGTGAAAAGAAAACCAAAAGGAGAGTATCTTTCAGTGATTGATTTGATCAGGGACATTCTCACTCTTTCAGAGTCCGAAGTCACACCTGTTCAAGGTGGAGAAGATCATCAACAGACAGTTCTAGTAGCTCTAGTGATCAAGAACATGATCCGATGTTGAGAGTGATAACACTGGAAATTTGCCTGACACATATATGCTTCAAGTGATAGGGAAAGGAGAAGGAATGTGAGACCACCATCTCGATATGAAGATGGAAATTTTGTAGCTTACGCGCTAAATATTATTGAGGACTTGGAGATATATGAACCTAAATCCTATTCGGATGCTATGAAAAGAAAGGAAAGGAAGAAGTGGAAAATGGCAGCAGAGGAAGAGATGGAGTCTCACAGGAAAATCAAACATGGGATCTCATCGATAAACCACCAAATGCAAAACTTATTGGATGCAGATGGATCTTTAAGTTGAAACCAGGGATCCCAGGGTTTGAAGATGAGAGATATAGGGAAGACTAGTAGCTAAAGGTTATTCTCAAACAAAGGAATTGGACTATAACGAAGATTTTTCTCTCCAGCTTGTAAAATATGTTCTCATAAGACTTATGTTATCAGTTGTGGTAAACCTAGACTAAGAACTGGAAAATGGATGTCAAGACCGCTTTCTTACATGGAAGCTTAGAGGAAAGGATTCTCATGATCAACTGAAGGTTTCATAGAACCAGGGGCAAATAATAAAGTATTTACTAAGGAAGTCTTGTATGGTTTGAAAACAGGTCTCCACGGAGATAGAACTCAACGATTCGACAACTTTTATGAAGGGATCAACTATTCGAACATAGCAGTAAGGACCCATGGGTCCTATATGAGAGATATTCAAACTAGTAAAGCCATCTATCTACTCCTATACGTTGATGACATGTTATTGCGTAGGAAAAGGTTGTGATTCAGGGGACCTAAAGGAGAAGCTTAATAGCGAATTTGAGATGATGATATGAGAAAGCTTCTCGAATCTTGGGTATGGATTATAATCAGCGATAGAGAGAAAGGTACATTGATTCTATCCCAAGGAAATACATGGAAAAGGTCTTAAGGACGTTTGGAATGAAGGAAACTAAAGTTGTGGTTACTCCACGGCATCACAATTTAAGGTAAAGAGTCTAACAGAACATGAAATTGAAAGAAGAGGCATTGCATATGGAAGGATTTCCTATGCTAGTGGTCGTGGGAAGCCTAATGTATGCTATGGTCTGTTCAAGACCTGACCTAGTATTTAGCAGTAGGATATATTAGCCGCTTCATGAGGAAACCAGGAAGGGATCACTTGTCAGCAGTTAAGTGGGTCCTAAGGTATTTAAAGGGAGGCAGTTGATTCAAATCAAACTAGAAGGTTTTTCAGACTTAGACTACGCTACAGATCTAGACAGGAGACGTTCAGTTACAGGTTGTGTATTTCATATTGGAGGTAATACTAATTCATGGAAACCATGTTTACAATCAGTTGTTGCGTTATCTACTATAGAGGCATAATACATGGGAATGAAGAAGCGCAAGCAGCTAAAGAAGCAATTTGGCCAAAAGGTTTATGTTCAGAATTGGGTTTCAAGCAAGACAATATTAAACTCAATTGTGATTGCTCTAGCAAGGAATCCGGTTCATCATGAAAGAACTAAACACATAGATACCAAGTTTCATTTCATACGGGACCTAGGAACAGCAAGTGATATTAATCTAAACAAGATACACACTACTGTCAACCCTGCGGATTTCTAACAAAAACGGTACCTGGTCAGGAGTTCCGGCGTTGCTGTGAGCTTTTGAACATCCACTGAAGCTAGAGGTAAAGATCCAGATGATTCGTGTTGACATGTCTTATCCTCGCAAAACACAAACAATGAAACATGGGTTATCTAAAGTCAACAGGGAACATCTGAGAAAGGAAGTAATCAACCTGGAGCATAATACGAATGAGAGTGTACTCGGTTCAGGGTGGAGTAACAGATATTCTCAGATGCGATACGTCAGTGACAGGCTGCAAGAAACAAGTATCCGGTAACTTACTCAAACGTGTTACAAAAGAAACGAAAAGGAGTTTATTTTTAAAAGCATGAAAGCTTATCTGAAGCGTAGAACGAAGCATGTCAAAGAGTCTTCTGGGTAAACCGATTATTTGATCGGGTTACAGATTCAAGATTGAATCATCTAAGACTCGTCACCGACTCCTGACAAACAAAGAATTCAGATCTGAGGTAAAACAGGAGACATGCAAAGAGGATAAATAAATAAAAAATATTTTTGTTTACCAAAGTCGAAGGGCGTGTAAGTCAGCTCATCAAGCTGAATCGGTTGATAAATCGCAGAAAGGTGTTTCAAGATCAAAGCAAAAGTAACTCGACATAGAGTTAAATTGACTCCTTAAACATCAGTAGGGTCATATCTACATAGATCGGTCACATGCAGGAAGGTATGAAAGGATTCTTACTGTTGTCTCACAGAAGAGGTGGAGTCTGTTGGTGGAGCTCAAAGTAGCTAAAGACAGGTCAGAGGAGGTTAATCGTCACTGATGAAAGACATGCAAACAAAGAGAAAAAACGAGGTTTAGTTGAAACCCTCAACGTATTTTCAAAGATTGGGTATGGAAGGAGGAGAAGCAACGCCGTCATGGGTGGAGCTGATTGAAATCTCTCTTGGCGAAGCTTCAAACACTTTTACGGAGGAGAAGTAGAGAGAGAAGAAATGAAGGGTCAAAATGATTCTTCGAAGAAGACCAAAAGAGACTAAGGGGTGGTGATTTCGGCTTGAATCCTTTGTGGGTTAGATGGACCAAACTTATTGGGTCTAAGCCAAACTGTGGAATTTGTAGAGTTTGGGGCTTCAACCTCCACCTGGGCCGAGCAACATCAACGGTCTGGTATTGCGCGCCCAAGCGCAGCATCAAACGCCATTCCGAACTGGCTCGGGGATCTTCGGGTCTGACCATGTTACACACACACACCATAGATATGGTTAGTGTTAAGATTAGGGTAACAATACAAGGTAAACATCAAACAGCAAGTTACAAGCCACACAAATATTATTCAACAAGTTACAAGAGCTAGAGAAAGGGAGACAACAACAAAGATAAATAGCTTAGGCTTAAGTCTTTTGATCTAATAAGGTTGATTGTATTTTCTAGCTAAGTGAGAAGATATATTGTAATTAAACTATCTAGCATCACTTATTGTGTGTTCGATTAGTAACTCTTTTGATCTAGTGGAATTTGGGAGTAAGAGACCTCCCCGCGAATCGTACCAGTTAGAGGCTGAACTCAAATAGTGTTTAATGTCTTTACATTCAAGTAGTTCTAGGTCAAAGGTTACTGATCCCTAAGTAAACCTAAGTTTAAAATCACTACAGGAATGCAAAGTCTCACGATTGGGTTATGCAAGATTTATGGGCTGATATCATGTAGAGTATTTATATTACTGTATACTCTTGACTATTACGGTGATGATTACAATTTGCAGCGTTTCTCAGAGATATTCGAGGTATTAAATTTAATTTGATCAAGAAACTGTGATGCGAGCATCACGGTCTATAGCATCACAGTAACACAATCCAGTTTCGTTTTTTTCAATTCACATCATTTTCACAATCCTCATTTCTCTTTTGATGACTGATGACAGCAAGGGCAACTCATCACCAAGTCAGTTAGCAATATGGCGTGTGCTCCCAAATGATGATCCAAGCTCCCATGCACAACATTGAGTTATGGTCGCTGCCTTCCAGTGCGCAAGTCAACAAGGATGTGAGATGTTCTCATACATCATAGCTGCCCCAAAATTTGAAGCGATGAAAGATCGGATGGTGAGACATGACTTAAGCCATTTGGTCGGATCACAAACATACTCGCATTTTTACAAGAAAAGAAGACATTGAGAGAGGTGAGAAGATGCTAGCCATCTCCGATTTTTATGATGTGCTGATGATCTGCTCTAGTAGTGGAACTGGTGAGCATAGCTAGAGGATTACCTTCTCAGATAACTTCTGGTTCAGCGGTGTTAGAGTTCACTCCTCAGTTATGGCGGGTCAAACTTTGAAGAAAATGAAACCCGTATAGGGGAAGCCTACAGATAGTGGGGTTCTGATATTCGTAGAGTGAGGTAATCATCGATGGTTTAAGCTTGATGATTTCGAGATCAAGTGTTAGATTCTCTCCGAAAACTGTTGGACGTGAACTCCACGGTGTGAGAGGAAGCTTTAATTCACACTGTCAAGAAGGTTGTTGATTCTGCAAAGACTATGCTTAGATATGTGCCACATCTATCATCACTTTCCCCGGAAGGCAACCATGTGAGATTCCAGCAAATAGCTGAGATGAGACATGCGGAGATGCTAGAATGAGCAGAGATGGAAACACTGTTATGGCAAGCTACAAAGAGGTCGGCATGTGATTAATGAAGTATGGATCAACAGCAAACAGAGACCAAGCGATTTTAAGAGAAGAAGAGAAAAATCTATGGAGAAAAGGGAAAGAGATATGATGTTTGCTGCCGGAGCGATCCTCCAAGTGGAGTTCAATGATTCCTGAGAGCGTAGACTAGTTTACGACACTGACAGCAACGACATATACAAAGGTAAAGAAGTGAGGATCACGCTCGATGAGTTCGCGTACAGGATGCTTGGTGAGCAAAGGCTCAAAGAGTATAGAAGAGCAGCGAGTTCATATCATCATTTCTCACGTAATGTGAGCGAGGGACCTATGTAGTCCTAAGACGCGCAGTAATGTTCGATTTACTGTTTTAAAAAGGCACTCTTACTGTTGATCTGTATTCACAGCAGAGCAGCACGAGTTAGAGGAAGTCAGGTGAATCATGAAACACATGAGAAGCAACATGACAAGAGCGATACAACACAAGGGATCTCTTCATAAGGCACCAAATTCCTGGACAGAATATGTTTAGCAGCTTTAGAGGAAAGATAGAGGATGGATTGCGATCTAGTCATTGAGACATTTGATTGGGAACATATCGTGCAGCGCGCCTTAGACGCGTTTGATGCGAGCTGGATGACAAGAGGATAATGAATCTAGTGCGGTTCAACGGAGAATTCAAATGATGAGATAGTCGGGAGCGAGGTTTTTAGGTAATCTTACTGCCTGGATAAAAAAGAGAGGAAAGAAATTCATGCAGTCGGAGACCAGAGGCATTGAAGATATAGGAGATGCTACAACAAACCCGTTATGACATAGTGAAAGAAACATGGCTTGAAAGAACTTTGTATTAGGAATTGTGGTAGTATGAAAAACAGCAAGCTTAATAGAAACACAGATCTATCGAATCTTCTTCAACAATTCGTATTTGCTTGTCATTAAGAAAATCGTTTAAACAATCTTGACAATTAATATATCGACATCTACTCAGGACATAAAATGTGGAGATGTAGTCGTATGAGATAATCAGCTTCAGTTCCTTCAAACCTTTCTCAAAGAGCAATTGTTTAATAGTGATAATAGTTGGTAGATGATCCACTGTGGTATCGTGCTAGCAATCTCT
>CAJHQP010004585.1:0-53838 GCA_905132765.1 Moricandia arvensis | reverse complement strand
CTTTAACTCACTATAATTGGTAAGATAAGTGTTTAATGATGTATATAATGTGATTATTATTTTATAAGTTTCAGGCATAGATTCTGTATAATTTGTACATTTCATTTGTACAACTGAGATGATTAGATTTCAGTATTGCAGTTGTGGTTTTCTTTTGATGTGTGTTTGAACCGAGTTTAGTTGGATCTGGTGACATGGTGAAAAAAATTGTCGGTAGGTTAACACAAAGGCGTTTATTAGATCGGAAGAACGTTTTTCGGTTTACAAATAAGGAAAAGAACGGTGTAATGAACCGGTGCTCGTCTAGCTGGTCAGGAAAGTAAAAGTTGACAGAATACAAGAAAAATGAAACTCTAATTTCAGCCACCAAGTAGGTATGTGCGTGTGTGTCCATTCCCCTTTCCCTTGCTTCTTGTTGTCCTTATATAGACGTTTGTCTCCTTTTTTCCCTAGGTTGGTTCACCATAATGGGCCTTATCTTTGTGAAGGCCGGCGTATTAGGCCGAAGAAAAAGCCCTGGGGCAAGAGCCTTTGTCGCCACGGGCTTAGTCGGCTAAAAGTAATCCTTCTTCGGCTAAAAGCAGTCTTTAGCCGAGCTGATGCATCCGCCTTGGGTTGTGTGAGCCGAGCTGACACTAGGAGATTCACGGGCCGGGCCTACTATCTGTTGGGCCTTATGAAGGGATTTTCTCGTCCTACAATGTGACAGATCGATAGGTTATAAAATATAAATTGGGATTGATTTTCTCTAATTTGAGTTGTTAGATGTCAGCACGAGGAGGCAAAATCAGAGGTATTTGGCCATGTCCGGCATCCTCGCTCATCGCCTCTCATGGATTCTCTTATCGGCTCCTTTTCGGAGTTAGGGACAAAAGAAATTGATGATGTGTTTTAAATCTTCCTTTCCTAGCTTTTTTGTGATATATATTGTTCTCCCTTTTCGGAAGAGCATCATCCACCAGCGTTTCACACTAGATTCCTAAGTGAAATTTTGTCTCTTCTCTTTCCACGCGTTTGAAACGTTCCCATCATACCACACATGAATAACAACACCTTCTTGTGCAGCTCTGTCACGTTCTGATTAACTTGCCACAACAACATTCAGTAGAATCTTTTAAGAGAATTTATGGACATCTTTGACCAAAACTGGCTGACACATGCACATTTTGAGTTTGGTGGAAGCTCAATGTTAGCTGCTACTTTTGATTTGGATGAAAATCTTTATTCGATGCCAAAAAATTATATTAAAGCACTTCAGGAGATTATGCTTCACTTTTGTTTTGGTTAAACTGAAATTCATTAAAGAAAAGGTTCTGCCCAGTACAAAGCCCAAAACATGGCCCAATACAGGAGAGGGGCTTCTGAGAGATGATTTTGCCAACAGTCGGCTTGCCCATTCTCAGCCCTTGGGAGAAAAGCAAAGGAAATATAGACAAAGAAAGAAGCAAAAGTTTCGATATCCTTCAGGATCCCGTAAATTTCCTTCTCGCTTGTCGTTGATGGCCCTAACAAGGGTTTGATTGCCTGAGAGTATTCGTAGGTGAGAGAATCCGAGGGAGATAACATCTTGGACGGCGGAACGAAGGGACAGAGCCTCTGCTACCAGCGGCGATCCAACATGACGTTCGTAATTTGATCCGTTAGAACCCGGGTGAGGGTGTGGAGCTGAGAAAATCCAAGCAGTTCCAGCAGTCTTTGAGGTTGAATCCCAATCATATCTGTTTTGCATGTCACCATGAGAGGGTTCCACTGGTTGGGGGGTATGAAATTTGAAGATCTCTCATGGCGTGATAGCAGTTCATGTGTGTGTGCCTCATAGTTTCTTTGTGCTTTGGGTCTGATTCGCCAAGTTCCATTCTTTTGCTAACTTGATTGCTTTGGTCGTTGTTTCACTTGTAGGGTCTGGCGGTTTTCAAAGATGAGAAGGTTCCTCGAAGTCCAAAGCGACTAAGCTAGCCATTGTAGTAGATGTGAGGTTAAGCCCACTGGCGGAGAATTGAGAATACTTTTGAAGCTGACTAGAGCAGAGAAAGATCTTGGAAAGCAGCTAGGTGAACTTCTAGAGTGAAGGACAAACATTGCCAAACTTGGATTGCATACAGACAAAGAAAGAAAATGTGGGCTTCTGTCTCCAACTCTCCCCACCTACAACACTTTGCCTCCAGGTGAAGCCCTCTTGTATGCAGGTTATATCCAAGTGGGATTGCCTTTTGGATGACAGATCAAAGGCAGACTTTGATCTTCGAGGAATATGTACCATTCCAGATATCTTTCTTCCAGTTGAAATCTCCCTGATTAGGAGAGATTTGAAAGGAGTTCTCCAGCGAGGCAAAAAACACATGATACCCAGGATTTGCCGTATACTTGCCATCCTTTACTGGTATCCAGATGAATGAGTCTTCAGTTTCCATAAGGCTAGGTCGGAGAGTTAACATTTGTAATGACATGAGAGGTAATTCTTCTTCAATCCTCTTGATATTCCATAAATGATCAGAGCTCAGGAAGTCAGCAACTCTGAGGTCTTTAATGTCTTCAGTGGCAGGTCCGTAGGGTCTAACATCGTGCGAGAGGGAGATCCAAGAATCCTTAGACTCTTGTGGTTAAGCCATTTCCAAGCGCTTTCCGCAGGTTTGATTTCAAGAGGTCTCTCGATGGAGAATGCTTCTCCATCCATGGGAGCAGGAATTCAAGGGTGCCACCTCCAGAAAGCTATTGTGTCTGCAATACTTTTCAGTATGGACTCTAGCCAATAGGCAGTTTGGGTTTGTTAGGATCCTCCACGCTTGTTTTGCCAGGAGGGCTTGATTGAAAGCTTGAATTTCTCTGAAACCCAATCCTCCATCTGCTTTCTGTTTTGCTAGCTTTTGCTAGGAGATCCAACACATTTTTCTTTTGTTCATTTCCATCCCACCAAATTCTGGTTAAAACTGATTGGATTTGTTTACATAGACTTGCAGGAAGGATAAACCATGAAAGAGTGTAAGTAGGGACTGCATGAAGAACAGATTTAAGCATAGTCATTTTCCCTGGCATGGAAAGTTGTCTGGAGGACCAAATTTGAGCTCGTTGGCTTAATTTGTCCACTATCGATGTAAACAGATCTCTCTTACGTCGATCCGAGCTCTAGGAGACCAAGGTATATTCCGGTTCCACCCTCTTCCTGGATTCCTAGTATTTGTTTCGCTGCATCTCTTATATCGCTCAGAGTTTTACTTGCAAAAGTAATTGATGACTTTTGTGAATTGATTTTTGTCCTGAGGCTGACTCATACTTCTGGAGGATTCTGAGAAGGGTGGCGCAACTTCCATGGTCTGAGCGGCAGAAGAACATAGTGTCGTCTGCAAATAAGAGATGATTTACCCTGGGACTGCTTCTGGCTACTCTTATTCCTTGCAGCGTACCATCTTGAGCTGCTTGTTTGCACAGACCAGAGAGAACCTTGCCGCAGAGTATAAAGATATATGGAGATAGGGGCTCCCTGTCTGATTCCCTGGTAAGGCTTTACATGACCATATATTGCATCATTGATTAGGAAGGAAAAAGAGACCGCCGAAATGCATTCATTAGCCAGTTAGACCATCTAGGATGAAATCCCAGTCATTTTAGAACCAAGTGAATAAAATCCCATTCTACTTTGTCGTATGCTTTGCTCATGTCAGTGTTTACCGCCATAGAACAATTTTTCTGAGCCTGTGATGTTTTTAGGAAATGTAGTGTACGATGGGTAATCAGAACATTGTCAAATATAGCTCTTCCTCAGATAAAAGTGACTGGTTCTCTGATATTACATTTTCAAGGACTGGTTTAAGGCGCAGAGCAAGGAGTTTTGAGATGATCTTGTAGAGAACATTTCACAAGGCAATAGGTCGATTATCTGCCACCGTTTTTGCTACAGTAATCTTTGGGATAAGTCTGACATGCGTTGTGTTTAAAGGGCTAGGTAGCTGTCCTGAGCTGAAGAAGGTTTGGATTTCCTTGATGAATGCCTCTCCAACAACTTGCCAGTTGACTTGGAAGAAGCTCCCAGAAAATCCATCCGGACCAGGCCCGGTGGATATGAAAAAAAGCCGCCTTGACTTCTTCGGGTGTTGGATCCTTTATGAGGTCGTCATTCATTTGATGAGTTATCAGAGGCTTAAGAGCTCTGTGAACAGTCTGCTCCCCATCGAAGGGACTTGAGGTAAACAAGTTCTCGTAGAATTCTCCAATCACTTTTGCTATTAGTTCTTCTTCATATACTGGAGCTCCGTTTTTGTCCTCAATGACAGAAAGTTTGTTCCTTGCTCTTCTTCCTTTAGTCACCGCGTGGAAATACCCTTGTGTTAGAATCCCCCTGTGTTAACCATAATTGCCGGCTTCTTTGTTTCTAGAATTCTTCTTCTCTTTTGTAGGCTTTGAGTAGTGTCCCGTTTAACTCCTAGATAAGCCTCTCGTTAGGCTCTGAGACTGACATAGCCTCGTCAAGCTGTTCTTTAGTTTCTTCTATGGCCGTATTACTATTTAGATGTTTCTCTCTGCTCCACTTTGCTATCGCTTTCCTACACAATGATAGTCTGGTCTCAACTTGTAGATGATGAAAGTTTTTCCAGATGTCTGATACTAACTCTTTCACTTCCTCATTATCTCTGAGCCGCCTATCGAATCTGAAGATTCTGTTGCCTTTCTTTCTTATAGGGTCCAGGTTCGAGATAAAGGGTTTGTGGTCTAAGCCTTTGAATTTCAAATAGTGGCAATGCCATGAAGGGAATAACTTTGACCATTCTTATTTCCTAAAGTTCTGTCAAACCTGCAATGAACCAGGTGACTACCTCTTTTGCCTCTCCATGAAAGGAAGTTTCCAGTATGTTATATGTCAAAAAGGTCATTTTGGGAAAGGAAGGATCTGAAATAAAAGAAGGTGCCTTCAGCTTGACATGTTCCACCTGAGTTTTCACTGTTATCAATAATATCATTAAAATCTCATGTGCGAAACCAGGGTTCCAAATAAGAAGTAGAAAGCAGAGAGATCTGATCCCAGACTTCTTTTCTTTTTGTATGGTCAGGTTCTCCATAGACGAAAGTAGAGTGAAAGAAGGCCCCTTTGAAGCTTATGGTTGTGTCGATGAAATTGTTTGACTTGGACATGGTAGTAACATCCACATCAATCTTCCAACCGAGGTAAAGTCCTCCTCCTCCTGGTGAATGTGGAGGTACTATGCAATACTGGTCCATAAGCAAAAACTCTATCTCTTTTAAAACCATTGACTCTTGATTTTTTGTTTCCATCAGGAACACCACATTTGGAGAGTTCACGCGGTGAATATCTCTTAAGCGCTGGATTGTTATGGGGTCCCCAAGCCCACAACAATTCCATCTCACCACGACTAAGGACCCTGAGGAAGAGGATCGTGAAAATTCTTCCTTTTCTTTGAGATCGTTGGGACTAAAGTTGCTCTTGGTGGTGCTTTTGAAGAAGAGGCCATGGAGATTATGGGGTTCCATGTTTTGACCATTCGTTTTTGAGATTGGGGTCGGGGTCGGGCTGGAGAAGTAAGAGTTCCAGCAAGTTTCCTCTTCCTAGAATTTACTCCTGAGAGAGCACCTGGGATAGTTTCATGAGCGTTAAGATTTGCTGGTCTTCCTCTTTTCTGCTAGGTTGCTTCACCTGATCAGAGCTTATGGATTCGATTTGAATTTGATCAGTTAAGGGAGCACCAGTGTCTGGTGGAGCCTCAATAGCCAGCAAGGTGTTATCAACCCTATCGGGATCCTCCCTTGAAATGTTGGCCAAAATACTAGAGATTGTCTCCTCAATTTGACCAGAAGCTTCTCCTTGAAGTACCCATTGGCGTCTTGCTGCTTGCTCTGTAGGGTCAGCACAACTAAGGTACTGCATAGTAACCGCTTGAAAATCTTCAAAGATTTCTGGTTTCAATTTTTGAAAATTCTTTCTATTAACGAGAACTTTTGTTGTGCCAGGTTGTTATGTTCATGTCCCTATAAAAGGATTACCTGTGTTAGAGAAGGCTTTGGAGATGATCATCAGAAGAAATCTTTCCTTAGCAATTATGGTTCCCATTGACCTTATTGTTTTATTTTTGTTTGAAAAATCAGGTTGTGCTTGCTCGCAAAAACCAGTGTTCTAAAACGCGGCCATTATTGATCCATTGCGTGGCTTGCACAGTTACTGGTGTGGTCAGATATTTATATATAAAAATAATAGAACTATAAAAGCAATGTTAAGACTTAAATCACACTCTAATTGTTATTGTGTTGCAGTGCGTATAAGTTTTTGTCTTCAACCACCAGGTGCACCAGCTTCTATCTGAAACATGGTATTTTGCAAGTAAATATATGTTTGACCACTTTCCGATGAAAACGAAGGTCAAAAATTGAATATATGTTTGAATAATAAAATTGAATAAAAGACAGTTTAAATACTCTGTAAATTTTAAATAATTTGTAACAAAGTTAGAATGTCAAATATTTTCTTTAAATATAATAATTTTAGAAAATATCTTTTATATACTAAAACACAACTCGTCTAGCGAATCAAAATTTGACATGTTAAGATATTTTTTTTCGTTTCTAACTAATCTGCAATCCAAATACTAAACTACCTATATTCCTATATTTTTCTCAGAATTTTTAACCCAGGTTCACTTACCTATTCTGAAACTGTTTTCTTCATCTCCAATATAAATGAATCTACGTTCTTCTGTAAATTGTATCTCTGAAAAGTATAGTGTCATCGAGGATGAGATTTGATTCGTCCATAGCACGAGAGTATCACTAATAAATAATAATTTTGATTACAAGTATAAAAATAAATTTAAACGAATATATAATTATTTGATCTTTAAAAATAATTTCTTATTTTGGATAATGTTTTGACTGGTAAATAATTCATTTTTAGTTTTAAATTAATTAGCACAATCATTTTAATATTCAAAAAGTTCTCCAAAAAGTAAGACATAAAAGTATACAAAGCACTGTTTCATTTAAATAAAATACTATTTAAAATAATTAAATAAATATAAATGGTATTTACCAGTAAAAATATAATTTTATCATAAATGAGAAAGAAATAAATTCAATCCTTGATATAGAAAATAAAGAAGTTATTTTTGATAAATAAAAATATTCAACAATAATGGTTCATCTATTTTTTTCATCAAAGAGAAAAAAATAGATTTCTAATAATATATTATACATATACCAAAATATACATATATTTGGCAATTTATGAACTTAAAGGCAGGCCCACCTTGTACACTTCAAATGTGAAGGGGTTTTACTGTTAATAACAGAACATAGTTTTCCTCCATAAAATGGAACCGTCTATAACACTATTCGAACCATTTTATTATTTACTATACTATATTAAGAAACACAAGTGAAGCAATTTTATCTGGTGAATGGGGAAGAAAATTGATGCAGCAGCAAACTCTTCTTTGGCGCCAACAAGTGTGGTCAACTAATTCAAACAATTCGGATACTGATGCTTTGTGTTTGGTATATTTCTTTTGGATAACGATGCTTTGTTTTTCCTTTTTACTTTAGTCTTAAGTTTTCTTTTTTCATTAGGGTTTGTCGATGACAAAAGGCTATATAAACGAGTCTAGACGTCTTGTTTTAGATATACTTTTGATTTATAATACTAAGCTTTGCTTATGGACTTGAAAGATTCGATTCAATTCATCTAACAAGAAGTTGGTCTCATGAAGCTATCGCAAGAAACTCTTGACCGATCGAAGAACATGTCTCTATGAACCTCAAAATTGTTGATCGAACGTTCACCCTAAGTCGTACGCTGCGACAGGTTGGTATCAGAGCTTTGCTACGCTCCGAATCCAACTAACCTTCTACGATTGTTCGAAAATTCGTTCTCAACAAACCGTTAATGATGATATCCCAGCTACTCAACAATCCATCCACGATCTTCAACAAAAAATCGCAGACCTCACCGCAGCGGTTGCTGCACTCACAACTCAATGATCAAACCCTAGACACCACCATCGCCGACCCGACCAGTTCACCAACTCCGATGCCTCAGATAATGATTCCAAACCCTTTGCTCCACTCCGCCATAACCACCAACATCCCAACGACTCCGTCTCAGAATCGGACGAAGACAACAACAATTCAGGATCGAAATATAGCTTCAACCTCGACTTCCCCGAGTTTCATAGTACTACCGTGGATTGGTTCCTAAACGTGGAAGAAATCCTCGAATTCAAGCAAATTATGCACGATCAATGTGTACCACTTATAGCCATCAGATTTAGTGATCGAGCAGCGGCTTGGTGGTCGCAATTCAAGACAACTCGATCTCATTTGGGTAAAACAAAGATCGTCTCATGGGATAAACTTAAAAGAGAGATGCACAACAACTTCTTACCCTATAACTATGATCAGTTGATGTTCCAGAGATTTCAAAACTTACGGCAGGGAACTTGTACCGTTGATGAATATGCAACAATTTATTTTAAGATGATCAACCCTGTCGAGGATCATGACACGGAAGAACAACTAACAATGCGATTTATCAAATGTCTACACCAACAAATCCAATTCACTCCTAATTTGTTCCGCCCACAATCAGTCTCAGAAGCTCATGAACAAGCCATGAAGGTTGAAGCTCAAGTTCCTGATCTTGGGGTACCACTCGACAAAATAGGCAAACTTTGGCCTTACCTCAACCTCTTCCTACCGAAACGGCTCCCACAAAAACTGAAACATCAATCGTCCCTGAAACACCAATCAACAAACTCGCCCAGAAGGCTTTCAGTGTTATTCATGTGGTGAAACCGGCCATAGCGGCCTGTCCTTCACGAAACCGCCGAGGGTTACTCATCGAGGAAGCACAACCAGCCGATGACCCCATATACGATGAGGAACAAACTAATGAGGAAGAAGAATTATCTCCCGACACTGGACATATTCTGGTTGTTCGCCGTTCTTGTCTAGCACCAAAATCTGAAACACAATTTCCTTAACGAAAGAAACTTTTTCAATCTCGTTGTACAATCAACGGATGAGTATGTTCTTTCGTGATAGACTCTGGAAGATGTGAAACATAATAGCGGCTGATGCTGTTAATAAACTTCAGATAAAAGACGAGCCTCACCCATCTCCATACAAATTTGCGTGGCTCCACCAAGATCATGATCTCTATGTCACCCGACGTGCTCTTGTTTCTTTCTCCGTCAGCCCTTCATACAAAGATCAGTTTTATTGCAACATTGTACCAATGGATGCATCCCACCTACTCTTTGGGCAACCTTGGGTATTGGATCGCCGTATCATACATGATGTGTTTCATAACACTTATAGTTTCAGTATCGACAACCATCAGTACGTTTTGAACCAATCTCCACCAGACGCACAAGCACCATTGGCGAATCCATTTATGCTCCTTCAACGCTCTCCGTCTGAATCAACAATGCATGATGAGGGTTTCGTCTTCATCCTGATTACTAAACCATCCTGGCCCAACCAGTTGCACAACATCCCAACGGCATTCTCAGACATTATTTGCCAGTTCGAAGATGTGTTCCCTGATGATCATCCGGTTGGAATACCGCCACTCCGTGATATTCAAGTTGAGTTTTGTCTTCTGGTAGCTGGGGAAGTTTCCAAGTCTTTTACGGAGGGCTAGTTCACGTGATATGAGGCGTAATTGATGCAATGTCATCTATGGTTTCCCATCCCTGAAGTCATTGCGCAGCTTTTCAACCGATTCAAGATGTCAAGCGGTCTGATAAACCCACGCGGTTTACAGCACATTGTCGGGATTTTAGCGCTGACCCTTGATGCTGACCATCTTGAAGCTATGCTGAAACCCTGGGGGAAATCGGCCATAGTTCAGCTGAGGCCTCAGCCGGGCATGACGATCATAGCGGAGTTTGTGTCGAACTATCATGACTGGAGAGAGCACTTCTTCTTTTTCCGCGTTAACGACAGGTCCGTAGAAGCAAACGACACTCCCATATTTAGGACCAGATGGGGTCGGAAAGGTATTCCCGATCGAGAGTCCTCCAGTTTCGGTTTTGATGAAGTTCAATCTTGCATGCTTGTTTTTTTAGTTATTTTAGAGACTAATCCTCTTCCTCCAAGTTCGGAGGGCTTGAAAACTCTATGAGACTTTCTCTATGTATGTCCGTGGTTTTGCGCTACGTTTACCCCGAAGCGGGTTCGCCGTGCTGTTGCTCTCCACCGCTCTTGATTTCAGTCGGACTTGCCTGTAGAGGAAAGGTTAGAGTCAACCATGGATGGGTTCGTTCTGTGTGAGGTTCTCGCGAGGAAGGAAAAGTCAAAATCCCGCAAGGAGAAACACGTCGTCGTTGATGACGACGTGGCCGACGAGCAGTGCTTTCTTAATAACATACTTAGAGACTATCTCAACAGTCAAGTAGGCGAGAGCGGTGGCGGACAGAACGATCTTGACGTGTTGCTTGATTTTGACTTTCCTCTGGCCGTAGATGGGTCTAGCGGGGTGCCGAAGTTTATCCAAGCGTCGAGGATGGTTAATGGGGGTAAGTTTTGTTCACTGCTCTAACTTCGGCCATTGTTTTCGTGAGATGATCGCGGAGATCGCGAATCTCGAAGATTTTGCTTGCAGATTTCCGACTTTGTCGCGTTTACCGCGGGTGTTCCGAGTTTTCTCCTCGGCCAGTTCTTCCTATTTGTTACAGAAGAAAGCTTCTTCTTCTTTGGTCATATCGTTGTCGAACTGGGACTCATCTCAAGTCACTCGGCTCCTTGTGCGGCGTGGATGTATGTCTGCGTCTTCGTCCGTAAGCTCAGAATGGCTGATAGACTCCACGTCGACGCGTTGGACTTCTCCTCCTTCTTTATCTTCCTCAATAGGAGGAAGATCTCCCGGGTTTTTCTCTGTTGGCTCGGGGGTTACTTCGTCGGGATTTTGTCCAGATGGATTCCCATGTGCCTTGCCAGATCGGTCCAAAGAAGTCGCCAAATCAAGTCTTCTTCCGAAGATTCAGGTTGTTCCACGCGGAAAAATGGCTTTGTTCCTTGCTGTTAGGGTTTCGACATGTTCAGCGAGAGAACTCATGACCTTTTCTTGTTCTGCCGACTTCTTTTAGAATGTTGACAACATCTTCTCGACCTCTTAAAACGCTGCGGTGTTTGCATCGGCGTTAACCGCAGTGACGTTCATCGCTGGAGTATTTTCAACGTTCTCGTCGATGATGTTGTCGTCGTGAGGTTGTTGGTTTTGGAGATCGTGAGCTGACATGGTTGATCGAGCGTTGGTGGCTGAGAGTTAGATTGATCCGTACCCCGCCTCCTTCTAGCGCCAAACTATGGGAACTGAAATTCGCACTGGCAATTTCCGTTGATTTAGGAAGGAAAGGTAAACCTAGCTTTCCAAGAGGTCCGGGATTTCTGCTAAGCCGAAAACATTAAGCGAGCAAACAGTAAGAACAAACGATATGACAATGAATAAAAACGAAAAAAGAGCAAATAAGATCTTATTCCAAATCTGCGATTTGAGCATTTACAAATCTGCGATTTCGAACTTAACAATTATCTTCCGAACTTAATAATTATCTTCAGAACTTAACATTTATCTCTTCATGCAAAATAAAAGATAGACCAATTTCGATCTGATTTTGAAGGATGGAGTTACGAGGAAAAGACAAAAATGGATTGGTTGATCAAACTCCCCGTATGGGCGAGTTAAGTGACTTGCTCGATACAACTCGTCGAACATGCGAGTTGGTCGTCTTGGTCAATCCAACTTGCCAAACAGGTTATTTGGTAGTCTTGTTCGATTCAACTTTCCTGTTCGACGAGTTGGTCATCTTGTTCGATCCAACTCGCCGAACATGCGAGTTGGTCGGCTCGTGCGGTCCAACTCGCTCGTTCGACAAGTTGAACGACTTGCTTGACCAACTCTTCCGTTCAGTGAGTTAGACAATCGAGCCTTATAGTCGTTTTGTTGTTTCCATGCTCAAAGATCCTTTTTGTGTGAGGCCTAGAGTAACCTTTCTCGAAGACTTATCAGCCCCCTCTTTCGAATCCATACGAAATTCGATTTCAATTTTCCCGCTCCTCTTTTTTCAAAATATTATCTCTTTTTTTCAAAGAGGACATTTCTCGAGAAATTTATGACGTTTATTTCATCGTAACCGATTTTGACCCCAACAGTCGTCCACTCTCTACTGTGTCTGATCAGGATTCACGCTTTCTCGGGCATTTTTGGCGGTTTTTGTGGAAACTTTTGGGTACATCTGTGGATATAAGCTCTGCTTAACATCCATAGTCGGACAGACATACTGAAGTCACAAATAGGTCCTTGGGTAATTTTTTGCGTTGTATGGTTTGTGATCTATCTGACATGCGTGTTTCTATTGTTCTAGCAGGGTATAAATATCCTAAGCAAATAACTATCAAATTAAACCTAGTCTTAACACAAAATAGTACTCTTGCCAAAAAAAGAGAACATGTGTATTACTTAGGGATCGAATCCACAGAGAGCTATGACACACAATAGATTTCTTATTTCCAAAGATTAGCTAGGTGAATATATATTGGTGGCAAACAATCTGTTAATGAAATATTTCTTATCATGAAGTAGAGATGCAATATGAAAATATGCTAATAATGAAAATATAGAAATATTCTAATAAACTAACTTGATGCAAATATAAATATGATAGATCTAGAGATTCAAGCTTAATGGATTATAGTGGATAGGAAGTACATATATGTAAATATACTAGAACTCAAATATTAACTATTCTGACCCTTTTAACTCCAACTCTCGTATGCGAGCAAAGGAAAAGACCATCGATTGACGGCAAAGGCCTGATGTCGATCGACGGCGAAGGTCTGATGTCGATCGACGTTGAAATCAGAAGGAAGTGTGAACGAGATTTGATAAGTCTACCAGACTTATTAGACCAGCTCTTGCATGCGCCTAACAGCCTAGTTTAGTGGAGTCTATTCTGGCATAAAACCTACTCTCGTAGTTGTCCATTTCCTACTTTCGAGATCCTAGTTAGCTACTTTAGAATGCAAGCATTAAGCACAACTCAATTGATGGATATTAACTTAACTAGCAATCCCATTTTTGGGATAATCTATGATTGCTATCACACAACCCTAAATCTAGTTGATGACTACTTAGACATAATCAAAGAAAGAACAATAGTCTGAATATATGCATAGTCTGAATATAATGCATGGATAAAATACTGGGCTTCCAATACAAATCTTCCTAAGGAGTTATGAATCTTCTCCCTAAAAACCTAGAACTAAAAGCTATGTAAGTTGTGTCAAGCCTTGCTTACGCTTGTACTTGCAAACTCTTTTTTCTCTCAATACATAGGTACAAATATAAAAACCTATAACTTAGGTCAAAACTCGTTCATGGCAGTCTTGTTATTTGTCTTCTAAACTTAGGATTTTCAGTCGGCTGTCTGCGAGTTGGGCTTCGATCGATTGCGTCGATCGATTGCAAGTGTGCAGCATCAATCGACCTTGGTATTTCATCATCTGTCGACTCCAAGGTTGTGTCGTCGATCAACGACAGTCTTGTACTTCTCTCGATTTTTTTGCTAGCAGATTTCCGACTTTATCGGCGTTTGCCGCGAGTGTTCCGAGTTTGCTCCTCGGCCAGTTTTTCCTGTTCGTTCCAGAAG
Organism: Moricandia arvensis; assembly: GCA_905132765.1. Lineage (NCBI taxonomy): Eukaryota > Viridiplantae > Streptophyta > Magnoliopsida > Brassicales > Brassicaceae > Moricandia > Moricandia arvensis. The sequence continues at coordinate 40,189 of CAJHQP010004585.1, read as the reverse complement.
AAAGCTTCTTCTTCTTTGGTCATAGAGTTGTTGAACTGGGACTCATCTCGAGTCGCTCGGCTCCTTGTGCGGCATGGATATATGTCTGTGTCTTCGTCCGTAAGCTCAGAATGGCTGCTAGACTCCACGTCGACGCGTTGGACTTCTCCTCCATCTTTATCTTCTTCAATAATAGGAAGATCTCCCAGGTTTTTCTGTGTTGGAGCAGGGGTTTCTTTGTCGGGATTTTGTCCAGATGGTTTCCCCTGTGCGTTGCCGGACCTGTCCAAGGAGTCGCCAAATCAAGTCTTCTTCCACGGATTCAGGTTGTTCCACGCAGAAAAATGGCTTTGTTCCTTCCTGTTTGGGTTTTGACCTGTTAGCGAGAGAACTCATGACCTTTTCTTGTTCTACCGACTTATTTTTGAAAGTTGAGAACATCTTTTCCACCTCTTCGAACGCTGCAGTGTTTGCGTCGGCGTTAACCGCAGTGACGTCCGTCGCTGGAGTGTTTTCAACGTTGTCGTCGATGATGTTGTCGTCGTGAGGTTGTTGGTTTTGGAGATCGTGAGCTGACATGGTTGATCGAGCGTTGGTGGCTGAGAGTTAGATTGATCCGTACCCCCCCCTCTTTCTAGCGCCAAACTATGGGAACTGAACTTCGCACTCGCGATTTCCGTTGATTTAGGAAGGTAAGGTAAACCTAGCTTTCCAAGAGGTCTGGGATTTTTGCTAAGCCAAAAATGTTAAGCGACCAAACAGTGAGAACAAACGATATGACAATGAATAAAAACGAAAAGAGAGCAAAGAAGATCTTATTCCAAATCTGCAATTTGAGCATTGACAACATGTAAAGCCCTGGTGGAAAGAGTCGTCGGCAAGTAAATGCTATGCTTGCTCTTAGTCGCAGCTCGATAACAAAAAACAGAAATATGCCTAATTTCCCTAAATGATATGCTTGCTCTGAGTAAGATTTTTCGTATGTCCGTATCTTCAGCCTCGAAGATCTTATATACTTCTCCTAGAGGCGGCTTGCTCTTTCCCCTTCTACCCTCGGCCTAGTTTATCGCTTTGAGGAAATCTTCATTTTTCCTTCGATCTTCGTGATTATCTTTGGAAACTTAACATTTATTTTCCGAACTTAACATTTATCTTCCGAACTTAATATTTATCTTCCGAACTTAACATTTATCTCTTCATGCAAAAATAAAAGATAGACCGATTTTGATCTGATTTCGAAGGATGGAGTTACGAGGAAGAGATAAAAATGGATTGGTTGATCCAACTCCCCGAACGTCCGAGTTAAGTGACTTGCTAGATACAACTCGCCGAACAGGTGAGTTGGTCGTCTTGTTTGTTCCAACTCGCCCGTATCCCTGATTGCTATCATGCAACCCTAAATCTAGTTGATGACTACTCAGACATAATCAAAGAAAGAATAATAGTCTGAATATAATGCATAGATAAAATTCTGGTGTTTCAATATATATCTCCCTTAGGAGTTATGAATCTTCTCCCTAAAAAACTAAAACTATAAAGCTATGTAAGTTTTGTAATCCTTGCTTACGCTTGTACTTGCACACTCTTTTTGCTCTCAATAGACAAGTAAAATATAAAAACCCAAAAACTTAGATCAAAACTCGTCTAGGTCATTCTTGTCATTTGTCTTCTAAACTTGGGCTTTTCAATAGGCTGTCTGTGAGTTGGCCGTTGATCGATGGCAAGTGTACAACATCGATCGACCTTGGTCTTTAATCATCGGTAGACCCCAAGGTTGTGTTGTCGATCGACGACAGTCTTGTACTTCGACTCTTCAAATAGTCAGCTACAAATTCTTCTCCTCTAAATGCTCCAAAAGCTACAAGTATCTCCATATATATCCAAAACATTCCTGGACCTGTAAATACTCTAAAACATATCTTAGACACACATAATAGACCATAAATAGAACCTATAACATGGCCTAAAATTTGTAGTAAATAGGCTATATCACTATCAAAATATCGGAGGCACGCTTACCACAAGCAGAATTTGCGCATAACCATTTTCTATACTGCAGCCTAGGCTTTTGTCCTTTCAAGTTGTATATGGCCATATACCACGGGCCCCGGTCAAACTTTCCCCTCTTCTGGATCTAACATGAGTTCATGGTGATGCAGCCACATTTGTTGATTCCTTAGCGCAAGTTCATGCTAAAGCAGTCTCCAACTTGGAGACTTCTATAACAAAGTACAAAACCACCGCCAACAAGCACATACATCGTCTGATTTTTTATGTAGGGGACTTAATATGGGCTTATCTTACTCGTTATAGAAGCCTGGCACATGCATACAATAAAATTAAAGCAAAGAAGATTGGTCCACTTGAGGTATTGGAACGCATAAAGGACAACACATACCGTCTTCGCTTGCCATCTGATATTCACACGTCTGATGTGTTTAATGTAAAATATTTGTGCCGATTTGTTTCCAATGACATTGCATCTGATTCGCAATTGAATCCTCTTCACCCGGGGGACCTGATGCAGCAGCACTCTCTTCTTTGGCACCACAAGTGTGGTTGACTAATTCAAACAATTCGGATAATGATGCTTTGATTTCGATATAATTTGTTTTGGATAATGATGCTTTGTTTTTTTTTTACTTTAGTGTTAAATTTCCTTTTCTCATTAAGGTTTGTTGATGAGAAAAGGCTATATAAGCAAGTCTAGACGTCTTGTTCTAGAAAAATTTTTGATTTATAAAACTGAGCTTTGCTTTTTACCTTGAAAGATTCGATTCAATTCATCTAACAAGAAGTTGGTCTCAAGAAGCTTTCGCAAGAAAATCTTGATCAATCCAAGAATAGGTCTTTGCAAACCTAAAAGTTCTTAATCTACTGTTTACCCTAAGTCATACGCTGTACCACAAATGCAGGCGTACCACTGTAGGTGTAGGAACTATCTGTAAGACCCGATCCTGAGGTTCAAAACCAAACATGGACCGCGGGTTAACACTTAGATCGTTACTTTGTATTTGATTCATTTTCTAGTCTTAGATGTATTTTACTTAGTTATTTTCATTGTCAATGTATATTTGATCATTTCCAACAACAAGGGTAAACTGATTGTATTAATAAAAAGAAATGAGATTCATTACACAAAAGTATCCAGTTTGCACTATAGGCTATTATAAGTTTACTCCTAACACGATCTACCCAAACACTACACAGCTTCTCACTGATTGAGACTTCATGGCTCCTTGGATTGATCATGATCAGCATCAGTTCCTGAAATCATATATCACAAATTATTAAGACATGAACCGTTATCCTATCAATGATCTAGCAAAGCATAGTTCGGTTCTTATATCAAAATACATAAACCTCTACCTAATATCATGTATATTAATCGGCCATGACTTGGAAATCAATCCAAGTACATCCGCATTACACTTGGACAACAAACCAATCGCCCATGATCCACATTGGGTCACACGGCTAAGTACATGGACCCGAGGGTCCCCTTGTTGATCCTTAACCTTATCCCTGCATAAACAACTCCCATTGGTACTTATTCATTCAACCAACCATCCCCACTGAACAAAATAACCAAGGAAAGTCTTCGGTCATAAGCACATAGAAAATCCGTCCATGGCCTTGATTTGCAGTAAGATTGAACACGCTCATGACTTCGGCTTAGCCAAGTCAATATCCGACTTCAATCCTCACACATTCAATCCACAATAGCTAGTAGAAGAAGAAGAAATGATAATCATAAAAGAAAAGAGAAGAGACATAATCGGTTCGCACATGGCCTTAGATCATATCAGATCATTCAATCATCTAGGCTATAAACCAATGGTTTTGTCACTAACCTTGAATGCACGTTCTTGGTTTTGGAGATCTTCTACAATCTTTCTCTTTATGTTTTTGACCCATTCTGTTCAGCCTTGCCTTTCCACAATCAATCTTAATCTCATCGTTGCCTTCTTGGTCGATCTCTCTCTCTCTTTCTCTCTCTCTCTTTCTCTCTCTTTCTCTCTTTCTCTCTTTCTCTCTTTCTCTCTCTCTCTCTCTCTCTCTCTCTCTCTCTCTCTCTCTCTATCTCTCTCTCTCTTTCTATCTCTCTCTCTCTATCTCTCTCTCTCTCTCTCTCTCTCTCTCTCTCTCTCTCTCTCTCTCTCTCTCTCTCTCTCTCTCTCTCTCTCTCTCTCTCTCTCTCTCTGTGGTTCTGTTTTCTGTTGTTTATTTTCGTGCCCAGGGTCCTATATATATATATATAAGAAGGCGTGGGGTAACTGCCTTGTCCGAAGAGACACCTTTTGATGGGCGAATGGACACCTTTTGCTACCATCTCTTCGGCCATAACTGCTCTACATGCACTCTTTCGCCTATAACCATCTTCTGGAAGGTTCTAAATTAACTTACACACTTCCTAAAGGCTCTAGACCGATCCCATAGATTGCCCAATCCATCGGCCGAATGGCCAGACCACCCCCAACCGGCTGACCCAACCACGGCCCGGACCGGCCCAGCTGAGTGGAGCGGAAGCCCAGATGGTCCAGCTGAGTGAGCTAGTTGTCCAGCTCAGGAAGGTGACCACACTCAGTGTGAGCTAGCCCGAGCTAAGTCCAACTTTATCCAGCTACTTATACTTTCCACTAAGCTGTCGTATAACTCGTCCAACTCATCCTACCTTGTATCTTTCTGTATTTGGTTAAGGTTTAGTCTCCTTCCCTTAACCCTCCTTTTAGACCATGGAACGCTTGTCTTTACGTCATATGACCTGACTGGTTCATTTCCTTGTACCATGGCCCGTCTCGATGACCTTATCCAGGTCTAGGGATGTGACAAGTATATTTGTCCTCGAATCCGAACCATGTATTCCCTTGTCCCGAAACTAACCAATCCACTTAGGAAAGTCGGCCCTCATTTTGGCTTTAGTTTCCCAAGTCATTTATTCTCTTCCAGTTCAATTCTAGATCACTTTGACCATCTGAGTTGTTCTCTTCCTTGGTGTTTTTTCCATCTTGTCTACAATTCGAACTGGCCTTGCTTCCAAGGTCAAGTTCTTGCCAAGATCAGTAGGAATTTCAGGTACCACTATGTCATGATCCGTTAGACATGCTTCCAAGGTCAAGTTCTTGCCAAGATCAGTAGGAATTTCAGGTACCACTATGTCATGATCCGTTAGACATTTTTGGAGTTGGGAAACATGGAACACGCTGTGGAATGCTTCCATTTCGGATGGCAAAGCCAACTTGTACGCCACCCTGCCCACTCTTTCTATAACCTAAATGGACCTAGGTACCTTGGATCTAATTTCCTTCTTCCAGAAATTCTTACCCTTCCTTTGAATGTAATCATTTTGAGATACACCATGTCACCGACGTAGAACTTCAAATCTTTCCTTTCGATTTGCGTAGCTCTTATGTCAATCATGTCTCTCCCTCATCTTCTCCTGAACAAACTTGATCTTATTAGTGGTTTCTTCCAAAATTTCAGGACTCAACATGATGCGCTCTCCCACTTGGGCCCAACATAGAGGTGTCCACCATTCCCGTCAAAATAAAGCCTCATATGGCGACATGCCTATGCCAGAATGGAAACTATTGTTTTAAGCAAACTCCACCAAAGGTAAGTGTCTTTCCCAAGAATCACGCCAGTCTAAGACACATGCTCGCAACATGTCTTCCAATGTTTGGATGGTGCGTTCCAACTGTCTTTTTGTGGATGATGGGCTGTACTCATATTTACTCTAGTTCCTAAGGATTTCAAAAAAGCTTTCCAGAAATAAGAAGTAAACCTTGAGTCCCTATCCGAGACAATTCTGGCCATAACCCCATGCAAACACATAATCTCATCTATGTACTTCCGTACGATCTGGTACACACCATCAGTTTTCCTGATGGCAAGAAAGTGTGCTGATTTGGTCAGTCGATCTACAACTACCCAAACGGCATCCTTTTCGTCATTCTAAGACACATGCTTGCAACTTGTCTTCCAATGTTTGGATGGTGTGTTCCAACTGGCCGTCTTTCTGTGGATTATAGGCTGTACTCATATTTACTCTCGTTCCTAAGGCTTTTTGAAAAGCATTCCAGAAATAAGAAGTAAACCTTGAGTCCCTATCCGAGATAATGCTGGCCGGAACCCCATGCAAACGCACAATCTCATCTATGTACTTCCTTATGATCTGGTACACACCATCAGTTTTCCTGATGGAAAGGAAGTGTGCTGATTTGGTCAGTCGATCTACAACTACCCATACTGCATCCTTTTTATTTCTGGTTGGGGAAACCAGTCACAAATTCCATTGTGATGTGATCCCACTTCCATTCTGGAATTGGTAAACTTTATAGCAACCCACTTGGAACCTGATGCTCGGCCTTAATGAGTTGACAAGTTGGACACTTAGCCACCCATTCGGCCACATCAGCCTTCATACGTATCCAATGATAGTACCTCTTAAGATTGTGGTACATCTTGGTGGCACCAGGATGCATTGCGAATTTGGATTTATGAGCCTCTCTCATAATCTCCTTCTTAAGACGTTTATCATTAGGTACACTCACCCACCCATTGACCAAGATGGTACCATCGCTTGTGGTTTGGTACTCCGTCTTGTCGTTTAGAGTGAACTTTTTCAGATTCTCGTCCAGCCCTTGGGCTGTCCGAATTCTAGTGAGTAAGTCAGCCTTGCTTACCGCCTCCAAACCTAATGGTTCCCCCGACCAGTTATTAAATCTAACTGTAAGGCACTAACCATTCTTTCCAGATCATCCGCTTCTCATCCAACGGATACATCTTCCCTCCTCTGGCTCAAGTGATCAGCCACTATGTTAGACTTTCCCGGGTGATAGGCAATGTCCACGTTGTAACCAGCTACAAACTCCATCCACCTTCTTTTTCTCAAGTTCAACTCAGGTTGAGTGAATATATACTTCAGACTCTTATGGTCCGTAAGTATCTGAACCTTGGCTCCATACAGGTATGACCGCCAAATTTTCAAGGCGAACACCACCGCGGCCATTTCCAGGTCGTGGGTGGGATAGTTCCCTTCATGTTTCTTCAGCTCCCTAGACGCATAGGCAATGAACTTCCCATTTTGGGTCAACACGCACCCTAATCCTGTTAGGGATGCGTCCCTGTAGACCACATATGGTTGGTCGGCCTCCGGAAGGACCAGGATTGGTGCTTGGGTCAACATGTCCTTGAGTGCTGAAAAACATTTTCGGCACTTTACAGACCATGTAAACTTTACATCCTTCCCAGTCAACCAAGTTATAGGATGTGCCAAGTTTGCAAATCCTTTCACAAACTTCCTATAGTAACCTGCAAGGCCTTGGAAGCTTCTCACTTCCGTAGCACTCTTGGGTTGTGGCGATTCACGTATAGCCTTAACATTTTCCGGATCAACCGAGACACCTTGTCCGGATACGATGTGCCCTAGGAACTCTATGCTCTTTTGCCAAAAACTGCACTTGCTGAGTTTAGCATAAAGCTTATGTTCCCGCAATCGTTCCAACATGGTTCTCAGATGTTAATCATGAGGTTCCTTGGCTTTAGAGTACACCAGTATGTCATCAATAAAGATGAATCCTGACTCGTCCAAGAAATCCCTAAAAGTGATGTTCATCATCTTCATCAATGCAGCAGGTGCATTGGTCAGACCGAATGTCATAACCACAAACTCATAATGGCCATACCTCGTCCTAAATGTCGTTTTCCTCACGTCTTTGGGCTCTATAGGGATCTGATGATACCCTGAGCCAGATCAATCTTGGAAAACCATGTTGCCCCTCAGAGCTGATCTAATAACTCATCTATCCGAGGTACCGGGTACTTGTTTTTCACAGCCGCCCTATTCAACCCTCGGTAGTCAATACACATACGAAAACTACCATCTTTCTTTTTCACAAAGAGGACAGGTGCTCCTCACGGTGAATTATGTGGCCGTATGAACCCTTTATCTAGAAATTCCTTCAATTGCCTTTTGAGTTCGGCCATCTCGGTAGGAGCCATGCGGTATGGACTTTTGGACAATGGGGCCGTCCTTGGTTCTAGTTCAATTGTAAATGGATCAGACATGTCAGGGGGTAAGCCCTTAGGTGTATGAAACACGACTTCAAATTCTTCAACCAGCGGAATCCCGTCCAGGTTACCACCCCCAATGACCTCCCTAGTGGCGATATATGCCTCACATCCACGTTTCAACATCCTTTCCGCACGGACTGCTGAAACTACCACTACTCCAGGAGTCAATTTTATTCCTTGGTATTTGATCGTTTCATGGCCGTCCTTAAAGCATACATGCCCACGGTGGCATTCTAAGGTAGCCCGATACTTTCCCAACCAGTCCATGTCTTAGATCACCTTTTGATTCCTTAGGGGTGCCATTATCAGATCAGCAGGTTTATTCTTGCCCATAATGATCATAGACACGTTCTCGACCAGTACTAATGAGTGTATCACTTGGCCACCAGCAGCATTAACTATACTGCCAGACTCTTTCCTTTCCATTTGGAACATTCCCTTTCCGATCATCTCAGAACTCACAAAACTATGTGTAGCCCCGATGTCAAAAAGCACATGTTTTCACACCACCAATTTCTAGGGGCCCTACAAGATCCCTATTCCAAAGCATCTACATTTCTAGGTTCTATACCATGCAATGCTTTATAAATTTTAAAAAAGTTAAGTTCAAAATTTTACCAGTGATTGCTCTAAAGTTTCCTTCCTCTCTGTCGTCCTTGGACAGCTCAAACACACGAGGTGTTGTAGTCGAGAACTTTCTCAGGTTCGATCTCCCAACATCCCCTAGACTCATTGCTTGTCTCGATTGTGGTCGTTGGCAATCCATTAAGAGATGTCCCTTCATACGAAATTGGTAGCAAGCTCTTGAATCTCCTCCAGATGACTTGTTTAGATTGTTCCTTGGTAGAGAGTAGTCACGAATCGTATGCTCCTTGCTACTGCATCGAACGCAAACTCCCATGGCTTTCCAACACTCACTGGGATGAGACTTACCACATTTTGGGCACATAGGCCGGCCATAAGAGTTTTACCCCCATCGACTTGGTCCCATTTCCTTTTGCGATCATTGGTGTTACTGGTCGGGTAATATAGCTTATTTATTACCAATTTTAGGCCATGTTTTAAGCTCTATTTAGGGTCTATTAAGTGTGTCTAGGATATGTTTTAGAGTATTTACAGGTCCAGGGACGTTTTGGAGATAAATGGAGATACTTGGAGCTTTTGGAGCATTTAGAGGAGAAGAATCTGTAGCTGACTATTTGAGGAGTCAAAGTACAAGAATGTCATCGATCGATGACACATTCTTGGAATCAACCGATGATGAAAGACCAAAGTCGATCGATGCGTGCCCAACTCGAATGAGAGCAGACTGAAAAGCCCAAGTTTAGAAGACAAAAGACAGGAATGCCCTGGACGAGTTGTGACCTAAATTGTAGGGTTTTCATATTTATGTTCATGTATTGAGAGTATGCAAAGGGGGTGCAAGTGCAAGTACAAGCTTAGGCAAGGCTTGACACAGCCCACATAGCTTTATTGTAATAGGATTTTAGGGGAGAACTCCTTAGGGAGATATGTATTAGAACCCCAATATTTTATCTATGCATTCTATTCAGATTATTATTATTCTTTCTTTTATCATGTCTTAGTAGTTATCAACTAGGTGTAGGGTTGAATGATAACAATCATGGGTTAATATTTGAGTTCTAGTATATTTACATATATATGCTTCCTATCCTCTATAATCCAGTAAGCTTGAAACCCTAGATCTAGCGTATTAACATTTGCATCAAGTTAGTTTATTAGAATATTTCCATATTTGTATTATTTCCATATTTGCAATATTCGCATATTTCCATATTGCATCTCTATTTCTTGAAAATGAATATTTCCTTAACTGATTGTTTGCCAAACCTATTTATATATTAACCTAGCTTGAAAATGAATATTTCCTTATGACGGAATAATCAAAAGGAGATGAAGGGAATCTGAGAGTAAGTATCTATTTACATAATTCATACTCTTATATGCTTTGTTGAATCCACAAAAATTAATTATAATTTATGCAATTTAAGGTTTGGAGAAAACGTTAATCAAATACCTTAAAAAACAAGATTATTTTAGACATCGTACATTTGAAGCAATCAAACATTTAAATATAGAAAATTAGTTGAGTCTCAACTGAAGATCATAGATAATCGTATTCAAGAAACAACAATCTTATTTAAGCGTAGAAGGCTTGCCCGATGGAGGCTTGCTCGTGTAACTCAACGAGAACAGTCTCAACCGATAAGACAACCATTACCTAATATATGAACATCATTACCATGTAACATATTTGATCATATTTTCGGTTTTCTTCATCTAAAGCTTTTATTGGATAATAATTAAAATACAGTGTCATATATATATATAGATATTGGTATTCTTATGATTAAATATGGTTTTGATAATTATTTTAGCAAAAGTGTCGCTAAATAACCAAAAAAAAGTGAAATGTTGATTTCCTACATAAAATGTAATACCTACAAGTGTAGAACGGTTCTAAACCTATAAAACTTACTTGTTTATCTAAATCAAATATCGAGATTGTGCTAGAGTTAATGTGTGCGGTTGATACTATTCTAGTGGCAACTTTAAATATCAAAATTATACAAGTATTAATCGGGAGTTTTTTGTATTTATATTTATAAAGAGCTATATATATATTAAATTTTTGATAATTACACGATGGTAACACACATTCTTAAATAGATTCTAAATATGTTAAAACATGTTTTCAACTATGCTCCTAATCTTGCATAATAGTAATTAATAATAATTAGTACGATATATGATGATTTGTAATTAACTTATTTCTGAACATAGTTCAAATAAATAGATATTCACATATAATATCTTCAAATATATACTCAGTGATTTATCTACATGTATTATTTATTTAGATTTTAATTTTATTATTCAAAATATCTTACCTATTATATAATAGTATTTATTATTCTTTTATGTAGTTCACTGACTTAGTTCATCAAATTTATAAATGTACCAAAATGATAAAGAAGTAAAGACAAAGATTTGGATATAATATTTGGATTCATTAAAAAAAAGGCTTCCACAAATGGTGAAGTTTTTGTTGTTATCGGCAAAATCATTCTTATGAAGGAAGAATCCATAGATGAAGAAGAGGGTGTGAGGTTAAGTATCTATTTACATGATTCATACTCTTATATACTTTCCTTTTTGTACCAAAATTAATTATATTCTATGCAATATAGTGTTTGGAGAAAATGTTAATCGAATAACTTGATAAACACGAGATAAGATAGTTTTGGACATCAAACATTTGAAAGTAATCAGACATTTAAATATAGATAAATTAGTTGAGTCTCAGCTGAAGATCAGATAATCATACTGAAGATAAAACAATCTTATTGATGCGATGGAGGTTTGGTAAATGGAGGCTTGCTCGTGTAACTCAATGGGAAAAGTCTCAACCGATAAGAAAACCAATAAATAATATATAAACATCATTACCATGTATCATATATGATCAAATTGTCGTTGTTTCTTCATTTAAAGCTGTAATGGAATATAATTAAAATACAGTGTCTGTGAATCTATATATAAATGGTAGTCTTATGATTAATTATGTTTTAGGTGATTATTTTACCAGTAAGAATGGCACTTAATAACCAAAATTAAGTGAAATATTTTTTTCTACCAAACAAATGTAATACCAGCATGTGTAGAATGGTTTTGAACCTATAAAAAATTAATATTTTCGATTGGTAAAATAATCAGTAAAAACATATTTAATCATAAGAATAGCATTTTATATATAGATTCACTGAGACTGTATTTTAATTATCATTCCATAAAATCTTTAGATGAAGAAAAAACGGCAATTTGATCATATATGTTACATGATATATTAGTTATTGGTTTTCTTATCGGTTGTGACTATTCCCATTGATTTACACAAGCAAGCCTCCATTGCATCAATAAAATTGGTATTCTCTTCATTATGATTATCTTTGATCTTCAGCTGAGACTCATCTAATTTATATATATATTAAATGTTTGATTGCTTATAAATGTTTGATGCCCAAAATTATCTTGTTTTTACCGAGGTATTCGATTAAGTTTTCTCCAAACTCTAAATTGCATAAAATTGGTGCTTAACCTGCTGGTGGCTAATGAGTAAGAAAAAATGTTGAGGGCTGCGACGGATCTTGAAAAGAGCTCTGACAGCTGCTAACTATGGCAATTGTTAGTTTCAGATCAGCTTGACATATTTCTTCTCTAACTTCCGCTCTTTATGCGCTATTGAGGAGCCTCTCCGTTCATGTTTCTCTGTTCCGAGACTTTTTGGTAGAACCAACTCACCCAAACAATTATCAAAGCAAAAAGTTGAACAACATGTATTTATTATATATAATTATATAAGAACTTAAAAACAATGGTCAATTACATTAAGATTTTTTTATCAAATTTGAAGTAAGTGAAAAATGAGAAAAATATTTAGCAAATTATTGTTAAAAATTAGCAAGAACATGTTAATAATTAGCAAATAGTTTTAAATAATTAGGAAATAACATGAAAGTATTTAGCAAATATTTACGAAAAAACGTATAAGTAATTCTAAAATAAGCATCTTGTTAATTTAAATATATTCATTTTGACTGATTGAACTTTTGAAATCTTTCATCATGGCTCAGATAATATTTTTGAATTTATTAATCAGTTAATTAATAATTTACTGAAAATACTCATGATATAAGAGTCAAACATATAACATATATAGAATAAGTGAAACCACAAAACCAATAATACTTATAAGTAATACAAAATTAAAAAAAAAATAACTCATACAAAATTTTTAAAAAATTAACAAATTTAAAAATTCACAAACCGCTATGCACAGTGAAATTTCTAGTTTTAAATAGGAAAAGAAAAAAGTCTAAAAATTTATTTGAAATTTAAAATTCACTGCCATTAAGATTCTTTCTATAGTAATTAAACTCAATTAAGGAAAGTTATTTTTGGTTACAGCAAATATGAAAATGATAATATACTATTTTCAAATGTTAAACATGTTTTCAACTATGTTCTTATTCTTGCATAATAGTAAATAATAATAATTAGTAGGATATAAGATGATTTGAAATGAACTTCTTATGATCATATAAAATCAGAATTTTACTATTTATTTCTTTTTATTTACTTATTTTATTGTTAAACAACATTTATGGAATCATTTGGATATAACATGATTAACACCAGAAAAATCTTCTAGCTAACTATAGTTGTGTCCTATAAATTATAGATCTATAAAAATGTTGTTGAAACTGACACTTTCAACATTTTTTATTTAATATGATATTTTAATTATTCTTGATGACACTATATGTTACTTAGAAATGTTTATTTACTAATTTTACTAATTTTCATATATTAAATGAGCAATTTATAGTTCAAATAAGTAAATATTCATATAGAAAATCTTGAATATTCAAATATATATTCAGGATTTATGTATCTGTATTATTTATTTTAGATTTTAACTAATATTCAAAATATCTTACTTATTATATAATAGTTTTTAGTATTCTTCAACGTAGGTTTCTGACTCAATTCATCACCTCTATTAATTAACAAAATCGATAAAGAAGTAAAAAAAAAAGATTTGGATATAATATTTGGATTCATTAAAGAAAATAATATCTTCCACAAACGGTGATTTTCTTGATATTATCGGCGAACTCATTCTTATGAAGGAAGAATCAAAAGAAGATGAAGGGCATGTGAGGTTAAGTATCTGTATACATGATTCATACTATTATATGCTTTGTTGGATCTACAAACATTAATTACATTGTATGCATTTTAAAGTTTGGAGAGCACGTTAATTGTATACCTAGATAAAAACAAGATCCTTCTGGATATTGAATATTTGAAAGCAATCAAACATCTAAATATAGAAAAAGTAGTTGATTCTCAACTGAAGATCATAGATAATCCTATTGAAGAGAAGAACAATCTTATTGAAGAAAAGAAGGCTTGCTTGATGGAGGCTTGCTAGTGTAACTCAATGAGAACAATCTCAACCGATAAGACAACCAATAGTTAATATATGAACATCATTACCATGTATCATATATGATCAAATTATCTGTTTTTCTTCACCTAAAGCTTTTATGGAATAAAAATTAAATTACAGTGTCTGTGAATATATATATAATGGTATTCTTATAATAAAATATGTTTTTGATAATTATTTTACCAATAGTGTCACTTAATAACCAAAAGTAAGTGAAATGTTAATTTCCTACAGAAAATGTAATACCTACATGTGTAGAACGGTTCCAAGGCTATAAAAAACAACTACTAATTTATCAAAATCAAAGTTTGAGATTGTGATAGGATTAATATGTGCGGTTAACCCTACTCTAGTGGAGAATTTGTTTATCAAAAATATACAAGGATTAATATGGAGTTTTTTATATTTATATTTATAACAGTTATATATGTATATATATATTTTTTTGATATTTACACGATTGTAACACACATTTTTAAATAGATTCTAAATATGTTAAAACTTGTTCTCAACTATGCTCTTAGTCTTGCATAATAGTAAATAATAATAATTAGTAGTATATGTGAAGATTTGTAATTAAATTATTTCAGAAAATAGTAATGATAAGAAGATATTCATATAGAACATCTTCAAATATATACTCAGTCATTTATCTAGCTGTATTATTTATTTTCGATTTTAACTAATATTGAAAATATCTTACTTATTATACAATAGCTTTTAGTATTCTTTAATGTAGTTGACTAACATAATTCATCAAATCTATAAATATACCAAAATGATAAAGAAGTAAAGACAAAGATTTTGATATAATATTTGAATTCATTAAAGAAAATATAGCTTCCACAAATGGTAGTTGTAGGAGATAGGTTTCACCCACCTTCCAAGGTCCAAAGAACAGCAGGCCTGGACTACAAAGGTCAAAACGGCGTAGTTTCGGTCGGCTGTCAAATCGACGAAAGAGCTAAACGATTAACAGCCCCGTCGTTTTGGTCGAAGCCCATTTCGGCCAAGGCCCAGGTGAGAACCCGCTTAGGATATCAATGACCAGCGGCCTATAAAAGGAAGATAAGTATCATTGGAGAAAAGGGGAGAACACAAACCAGGCGGCTAGAATTAGGGTTACCAATATTTTTAAATCTAGACTCCTTTGTACTCACTTTTTCGATTAACATAATAAAGAAAATTGTTCCTTTTAAACTACCCAGAAATCAAGCTCACTCCGTTTAGTCGTCTTTGAAGGGACTCACCGACGAGTTCCGTCAACCCTAAACGCCCGACAAAACTCGGTACAAACAGTTGACGCCCACCATGGGGACTCTCAGAGTAACGAAAACAAACGATGGGCTCTAGTCACGATGATTCAACCTAAGGCGAAGAACGCGAAGCTCCAGAACTCCCTCCGGCTACAGCCGCACCGAAGGAACCCGCCTACCTCAGTGCCATCATGGAGTGGTTCGCCCAACAGGATGCCGCGCAGAAAGCGACCACCGAACAGCTCGCCGCTTTAGCTGCCATTCTCGCCCCTCTTACCGCACAACCTAGTGCCCCGACGACAATGATTCGTCGGCACCTGTTTAACACTACCACGAACCAGGCTCTCGGAACACAAAGCCAGGTCGTAGGGGAAACGCGCAAACCCCTAAACAAACTCTCAACGGACCGAACGCGCAAACATCCAACGGTCCGGACCCACAAACGATCTGCGAGCTCACTGATCTCAAACTTTCACTCCAGGACATCCACTCTAAGATCCACTGCGTGACGACCTCCGCTCCCCAGATTGAACGCATCCTCGCGGACACACTTCGAACTCTGTTCTCTCCTTAGGTCACCAGCGTCCGGCTTCGCCCAACGGAGAAGTTCTGCTTACTATCGTTCTCCGGGAACACCAACCCAACCAAACACGTCACTTTGTTCAACATAGCGATGGGACGCGTGCACTTTACCCCCGAGGAGAAGGACGCTGGCTACTGCCAGCTCTTCGTCGAGAGTCTTGAAGGAGCGGCCCTCAACTGGTTCTCCCGACTCCCCGAAAACTCTGTCAATAGCTTCCACGATCTCTCGACCAGGTTCCTCAAGCACTACATCATGTTCACGTGACAAGGAGCCATTGCGTCCGACTTGTGGAATCTCTTTCAGTCGTCAGGCCAGAGCCTCCGTGACTTCATGGAAAAATTCAAGGTCATTGTCTCGAAGGTCGACGTGCCCGACAACATAGCCGTCGACGCCCTAATGAACACCCTCTTCGTTCACTCGAAGTTCCGGGACGACCTCTACCGGAATGCAACAACGTCGTTCCAAGATGCGATCACCCGATCTAATAACTTCATCCGTATGGAGGAAGATACACGGGCGATAATCCATAAGCAAAACATTGCCAAGCATGTGAGGCTAAAACCACAGATGCGCGTCAGGAACTACGCCAACACGCCGCCAACAACAAGTGAAATCAGAAAAGGGGTTCATCTACACCGTGAACGAAGAAGAGCACCCTGGATCGGCAGTAGTCGTTCGAGAGAAAGGCTGGAACCACTGGGAGAGGGAATCCGATGAAAAATCTCCCGCTTCGTCCGAAACATATAACCACGGTACCAGCTCACATCCGAGCTCTCTCAACCTTAGCAAGGTCTGCGACTAACACAAAGTCAAGGGACACGATACCAAATAAAGCAAGCACCTACTCGAGGCCTTGCTCGCCTTATACAACAAGGGCACCTCTAACGTCGAGCCGCCGAAGCAAAAGCCGAAAAACAGTAAGAGCTGGAGAAAGAATAAGGAAATGAAGGCACAAAGACCAAAGGGTAGGATCTTCCAAGGCTAGCGACATCCGAAAGAAAACGACGACGCAAAAAAATGAGCGCGAGAGCGATGATGTATCTTCCAACGTGGAACAGCCTAGGCATAGACGTCGTGTCAATGTAATATTGGGAAAGTCGAGTACTTTGAATGACTACAAACAATCCGATGCGACTGATAACTTGCACTCCAACTTAAACCGGTTCGAACACTCCCGGCCCCATGCCGACGTCTCAGCCGAACCGGGCGACCTACGACACATGCTCAAACGAAAGACCGACATCCCGCAACAAGGTGTCCCCATCGAACTGTGAACCACGATCACGACCTCTAAGGCATGAAGAGTCAACGATTTACACGCTCACCCCGATCTCAGGCCACGCTCAGTAGATCTGCGAAGCCAAATAAACTCCAAGGCCGGCAACCTCGGGATCAAGCTCAACCGTCATAAGCAATCCGACATACGCCAAAAGCTAGAAAAAAGGAGGGAACCAAAACAACGACCCACGTCGAAGATTTATCTGGAGATTGGGATTAACTGGAAGCGCAGCGTGCCCTACGTATCGGTGTCATAATGGGAGGATCCCCTACCTGCGGCGATTTGGTCCAATCAGTCAAGGATTACAGACGACAAGCGATAACCTCGCAAAAATGGCCGTCCAAACCCGAGAATGATCAGCAGATCACTTTCTCATCGGAAGACGTGACCCACGTCCACACTTCGCATAACAACCCGCTTTTGGTCGAACTAGGGATAGGCGAGTGCCAAGTCGCTAAAGTCTTAATCGACACAGCGATCTTCGTCGACCTCATTTTCCGCGAAACGTTGGATAAAATGGGGATCGACCTACGAGATATGAAACCCTTCTCTCGCTCCCTAACTGGTTTTAATGGCGAATCAGAAACTATGATAGGAACAATCCGCTTACCGGTTTACGCATGCGGCGTTAACAAAACGGTCAAATTTCTCTGCCAGCGGCACAAAGACCCCGTACAAAATCATCCTCGGAACTCCCTGGATCCATTCAATGAAAGTCGTGTCATCGACCTACCCCCACTGCGTAAAGTTCCCGGGCCCCGACGGAAGAATCCGAACGCTCCGCGGAAATCAACGAGCCATGCAGGACCTCCTAAAAGCCATCTTTAAATTACAACATTCGATATCGCACGTCAACACAGTCGCGCGGCCAAACCACAAGGTTTGCCCGAAAAAGGAAGAAGTCCTCGAAGTCTAGATCGACGATACCGATCCTAACAAGATCGTCCGCGTTGGAGCCCGTCTACCCACCGAAATGCAAAATGCGATCACTACATTCTTCAAAAGGAACATGTCCACATTCGCCTGAACGACCTCATATAAGAAGGGAATCGATCCCATGATCGCATCCCACTAACTAAACGTCGACCCCACTTTAAAACTGATTCGACAGAAAAGGCGCAAGCTGGGTCTCGAATGAACAAAAGCAGTGAACGAGGAAGTTGAGCGTTTACTCGCTGCAGGATCCATCACGGAGGTACGCTATCTCGATTGGCTAGCTAACCCCGTTGTCGTCAAAAAGAAAAGCGGCAAGTGGCGCATATGCGTCGACTTCGCCGACCTAAACAAAGCTTGCCCGAAAGATAGTTATCGATTAGTAGAATCCACCGCGGGTAATAAGCTCCTAACCTTCATGAACCCTTTCTCCGGATACAACCAAATTATGATGCATCCCGACGATCGCGAGAAAACAGCTTTCATCACCGACAGAGGGATATATTGTTACAAAGTAATGCCCTTTGGCCTCAAGAACGCAGGAGCAACCTACCAGCGACTCGTCAGTCGAATGTTCGCTAGCGAGCTTGGGAACACAATGGAACTATACATCGATGATATGCGGGTGAAGTCCCTCCGCGCCAATGATCACCCCGATCACCTACGTGCTTGCTTTAAAACTCTGAAGGAGTAAGGCATGAAACTCAACTCGGCTAAATGCACCTTCGGCGTGATGTCAGGGGAATTTCTCGGTTACATCGTTACACATAGAGAAATTGAGGCAAATCCAAAAAATATCTTGGAAATTCTCAAACTCCCCAGCCTGAAAACCAGTCAGGAAGTCCAGCGCCTAACGGGCAGAATTGCGGCACTCAACCGATTTATCTCCCATTCCACTGACAAGTGAGTGCCTCCCGTTCTACGAGTTATTACAAGGAAACAAGAAATTCATGTGGGACGAAAAGTTCGAGGAGGCCTTCACTCAGCTAAAAGGTTCTAAAAATTGGTCTAGGTGGCGCCTAGGCCTCCGCCTAGGCGGCAAATCGGTCCTATCCAAAACGATTTTCTTAAAATCCGATTTATACCGATTTATACGATTCAAATCGTTTTAAACTATTCGAAATCAGTTAAAATCAGTTAAAATCAATCTAAATTAATCTAAATATATTAAATTAAACAATAATGTTAGTATAGATCCATAAATTTTTCCATTTTCTTTTGTTTTGCATATCTAACTTTAATAATTTATCACAATAAACTTATATTTCTATTTAAAAACTAAAATATTTCATATAAATTTCATATATATACAATATAAATCAATAATTCGTTAACGTCTAGGCCTCGCCTAGGCCCCGAATAATCCGCCTATCGCTAATCGTCTATAAAGCGCCTAGTTACCGCCTAGCGATTTCTTGAACATTGGCTAAAACAATATCTAATGACTCCTCTAGTCTTATCTAAGCTGGAAGAAGGCGATACACTATCCTTGTACATCGCAGTCTCTGAAGCGGCAGTCAGTAGTGTCCTCATCAGAGAGGATCGTGGCGAGCAGGGACCGATATTCTACACGAGTAAGCAAATGATCAATCCGGAAACGCGATATCCAATTCTCGAAAAGATGGCCCTTGCCGTCGTCGTATCTGCAAGAGAGCTACGTCCGTATTTCCAGTCCCATACCATAGAATTTTTAAGCAACCAGCCTCTGCGAACGGTGATGCAGAACACTCACCAATCCGGACGACTGTCGAAATGGGCGATTGAACTCAATGAGCACGACATCATCTACAAGAATCGAACAACGTCCAAATCACAAGTTTTAGCAGACTTCTTGATTGAACTGTCTCAAGAATGACCTTTCCCAACCGGCCCAAAACTGGATCCTCCATGTCGACGGATCTTCTACGAACAAAGGAGTCAAGGTGAAGGCGGGTCATTTACGCTGAGCCGAGAGCCGAGCCGAGGGGCTTTAATCCTCATGGGCCGGGCTGGCTATTTCATGGGATTTGTGGAGGATGAAATCCACCTCCTACAGTAAGCCCCCTAGTCCATTGATGATTGGTCGATCAATCTGGATGGATTCGGAAGCTCTTGCTTCGAAATTGTTGGGGTGGCAGACGTGTCCTCAATATGTTCGGTCAGTAGGAGAGAGCCCGTTAGTTGAGCGAGTCGGTTGTCGTTGCCTCGGGAGCCCTCTCGAATCAGTGTCATAGAGTGCGCCAAGGTTGTTCGTTCAGCTTGGCGAGAGAACGCGACTTGGCGAGATGCACTTGCGGCCGTTCGTTTTGGGTCACGAGAGAACCCCCACAGTAGAACTCATGGGGCCCACGGATCTGAGTGTGTGGGTAGTCGATCGGTCACGAGAATCTGAAGAGTCACAAAGGAATTGAAGCGTCGCAGGGGAATTTGCTAAAAGGGGCCAGGCCCGTTTAGGCAAGAGCTGTGGGGTCGCGAATTGGGGAGGCGGATCCAGGCCCAATTAGGCCTCGGGTAGACCTAATTATTGCCCCTGTGAGTCGTGCCAGTTCCTCTCTTTATAAGTAGGAGTCCTCTCCTCACTCTCCCAATTCTTCTCCGCATACTTAGGTACTCTCTCTCTCTCTCTCCCTTCTCTCTACTTTCTCTCTCTAAATAACTGTTGTAAACTATATAGTTATCATTCGGGATGTGTCCTCGGAGATGTTTTACCGAGAAAGAGAAGATGAAGGGGGTAGTCTTTGAATCGATCCCTCCGAGGGACAAAACGACAAACGAACCCCTCGATGCCATCGCATTGGAGCACTGCATTCATCGGGACGCATTGATGGATGTGGCGGGTCTCGATCTTGCGCAAAGGACTCTGGTGATTGATGTCGAGAGACTGATCAGGGGGAAGACGACGGAAACACAGCCGCTGATATCCTGAACGATCCGAGGCATGGGCCAGTCCGTCTCTGCTCTGCTAGGGCCAGATCGGTTGGGCCCAACTTGGTCAGGACCAGAATAGAGCACATGAGGCGCGTCGCTGGAACCGCATCTACTAGTGAGGAACATCCGCGGGTTCCATCCTCCTATCTCAGGGACGGGGCTTTCGCGTACACTGGTCCCTTACCGGAAGACCAACTACGTTCCCTCGGCAACAGATCATGGGGAGGGGTTTACCCGATGCAGTCGACTCAAGACTCGGTGGAGAAGCTGATCAGGGATTGTAACGCAGTTGGGGTTTCGTTCCTCGTGCCGTCGAGAGAGCAGCGTCCCTGGAACCCACCCTACGCTTATCAGTGCGTGCACAAATCATACTTCGGAGGGGAGACTAGGCTGTGGTTTCCGATCCCTCAGTTGTTGACTGCGTAGGTTTCGCGCCGGGGAATCGCTATTAGTTAGATCTTGAATGGCTCGTTTCGGCTGATGGTCGCCCTGATGGTCATGGCGGCATAGATCGACATATCCCTCTGCCCTCGTACGTTCGAGGAATTGACCTCGGTGTCACTTAGGGCGAATGGTCTCTACTCGGTAAATATGAGACCAAAGTACAACGTGATTACCGGTCATCCGAACAAGACCAGCAACTTGCAACGTAGCTATTTCTACGTCAAGTTGGACTACCATGCGTTCGCGGACCCTCTGGATGCACGTTTTTGCGTCCGTTGGGGGAAACACATTGGTAGATTAACTCTTTCGTGTGATCTGCTTATTGGGTCTAACCGTTCTCCTCATCTCTTTTTTTCCAGTTGACCATCCCAACTTGTGGATCCCCGGCTGCCCGAAGGATTTCTACTCCAACGCTCGGCTTTTAGTAGAACTTGGTCATTAGACGTGGCCGGATATTAGTGCGAGGAGGTTCGAACAGGTTTTAGCTCGGATAGACAGGCGTAAGTATAATGCGGGGACATAGTTCTCTCGATCTGAATTTCATGCGTCCTAACCGTGACTGTTTACTTACCAATGTTTTGTTTCCAATTTTTCTTTCAGGTGATTGGGACTCGACCCTCCCTTTTCCTCCCTGCAAACGTAAGAATAGAGCAGCGCTATTCACTAAGGCGGAGCAGCGAGAGATCGACAGAGCCATGAAGATGCGCAAACTTCCGGACCTTGCAGCTGCAGTTGAGAACGAAATTTTTAGGTTCTTCTGCCGCGGCTGCACACATGAGAGCCCTTGACGGTTTTGGCCATCACAGGGTGGATGATCTGAATCGCGGTGCCGAAGGTAACTCGAACCCTGGGGACTCCAAGATTTTACGCCCCGTGCCCCGGACGGCCTAGGCTGCACGCGGCCACAGAAAGAGGGTTTGCCACGACTCTTCCGAAGGCGTAGAGCAAGGCCATGAAGTTGAAGGCTCGGCGGAGGCACGCTCGGAATAACCCTCCAAAAAGAGAAGGAGGCGATCGATCATGGAGAGTCCTGCGGTTGACGCGAACAGGATTCCCTTCTTGCGGGATGACCTGTCGGGAGATCTTTCCCATAACGAGGATGTGGATCCGACTCCTACACCGGGTTGCGCAGATCCTCCCGTTCCTCACCCAAAGTCTGAGAGGAGGAAGAAGAGGAAAAGGAAGAAGTCTGTAGCGTCGACGACCGAGGCGCGCGTGATCGGGGATTTGATTAGCGGTAGTTGGGCGCCCGATGCTCCGCGGCGGGCCGCGTCAGATCCTGAGGCTTCTGCTGGTCCCGTAGGGAAGGCGGTCACTCGCAAGCTAAAGAATCCCTTCCCTGATCGAGTCGATTTCACGTATCAGGGAGATACTCCGTTCGTATGCGATAGTTCCACGAGCGTGGACCTCTTTCGCCAAATCAGAGGCTCTCCGGTCGATCTTTCGCCAACAAAATATTTGGTCTTCAAGGACTCGTACGCGGAGGCTGCTCGTACGCAGTTTATGGTAAGCCTTTCTCCTTCCCCTCGCATTTTTCTTCCTTGTTGAAGATTCTAATTTAATTTCTGCTCACAGGCGATCGGGGGATACAATCATGTGATCGGGCAGTATGATGCTGAGCTTAGGGCCACATCGGCTTGTTTGGGAGAGGCCGGAGAAAGGGCTAAGAGGGAGAGGGAGCGCAGGGTCGCATTAAGGGAGAGGGCGAAGGTCACCGTCCAAGAGCGCGATGATGTCGTCGGTCAAAGCGAGGCCTTAGCAAAGAGGGTTGAAGAGGCCAAGGGGAATCTGGGAGTTGTTAAGGCTGAGATGGAGGAGCTTCAAAAGGAAAAAGAGGATCTGCCCTTGGAGAAGGCAAAGTTAGAGTGTGAGAAAGCCGAGATTGCCGAGGCGCACCTGAAGGATGCTTCCCGTCTCCGAGTTTCTCGCGTTCACGAGGTGATGCGGGAATGAGTCCGGGTTCACGCGGCCATGGCTGCTAAAGTCAAGCGTCGCTTCGACTTCATCCGCGGGTGGGTTGAAAGCTGGAACCCCTACGACGATGCCCGATGTAACTACAGCAAGGCTTTCGGGACAAGGAGGTGTCTCGAGCTGCTGCAGAGGAACGGGGATCCTATCCTGCAAGAGAAGGTTGAGTTCTTTCGGGAGCGGGAGGCGAAGTTCCGTGATGATGCCGAGCGTCTCTGCCCAAGGGATATTACCGAAGAAAAGCTCTCCCTGTCCCCGTTGGTCCTGGATTCACAGTTTGTAGACAAGGATCTCCTTGTTGCGTTAGTGGCCAAGTATCTTGAGGACCCTCTTACTGATCTTAACCGATATGGGTCAAACTCTTGGCTTATTGACGCGAACGCGGTTGCCTCGCTTCGCGCGTCGAGTCCCTCGCATGGGGAGTAATCTGTTGGGAATGCCAGGGACAAGTCTATCGAGGGGGCAGCAAGAATGTTGCTGGGGAGGATGCATAGAGGTTCCCGGTGACTGCCTCTGACTCGCCGGAAGACGAAGATGATGATCTATCGGGCCTCAGGGACTCGAGTAGCCGTGGTTTTGTGGAGAGTGAAAAGGCCAGGGCCGAAGGGGAGGTCACAGGGGAGAATATCAGAGTGGACTCTCGTAGTGGCGCGGATCCTCCCGATGGTCCTTCAGACGACGTTGCTCAATCCGCAGCCCGGACCTCGACTTAAATTCCTCACTATCTTTTTCTTCTCTTTTTTGGTGTTGTTTAAGTGCCTTTTTGTCCGGCACCAGGATGTCGAATTTGATTGTAGGTTTGGATTCAGTGATCTTTGTTGAATTGGAACCTTTTTCTTTGATCCATAATTGCTTTTATTTGATTCTAGATCGACATGAATTGTCCAAGTGTTTTTGGACGTAACTCGTTCATTTCCTCGCCATGGTTTACTGGTTCGGTTTCAACACTTAGGAAAATTCTGGCAAACATATCTCACGAAATAGTTTGTTGTCATTTTAGTGATTTTATGTCGGTCAGATCGTCATGACGTAGTTCAGCCGGGTTTATATAAAACGTAGCATGTGACCTATCTGAACAGTCGCGAATTTAGGCGAGCGAAATAAAAGTTCTCATAATACATTAAAGTAACTTTACAAAGACTACCGGTTGGCCGGACCGTATTCTGAAAGTTATTAATGAAAAGAAAATTATTCGTTCGGGCGATCATGGATTACTAGGTTCCCATGTTGGACCCTTGTCTGATCAGGATGTGTCCGAGCGTTGGGTTCGAGTGTCAGTGCATGACCCGAAGCTTGGATTCATCTAAGGTGATCGGTCGCTAACATCGCTTGCGCGGGGGAGTTTCTTGCAGCTGGACGAGACCCGTCTAGGGTTTGTCATTCGTCGCATAGGACCTCCTTCCCAGGGATAGAGTTTGATGTTCTTATAGCTGGACCCTGTTACAGGCTGCCTACGTACCTCTGTGAGAGGATCAAGCCATTCGTAGTCATTTGGCTCGAGAAAAGTGGCTTGGCGGTGCATTTACTCGGTTCTTTTTTGAGCAAAATTGACGCGGTGTCAGTCGTTCGGTGTTTCCTGGATCGTTATACTAAGTATAGTATTGGTTGAGATTCATATAGTTCCATGCCCTTGGTACTGCCTCGCCGCTCTGGGTCACTAGTCGTTAGACGCCGGGTTTTACGATCTGAGTGATTTTGTACGGTCCTTCCCAATCGGCTCCGATTTTCCCCGCTCTCCACTCTTTCGTGTTCTCGAATAGGTTGCGGAGGACGAGATCGCCGAGTCTGAGCTGGCGGGATTTGACCTTTTGGTTATAGTATCCCTCAATCTGATTCTGTTAGTTTTGGATTCGGAGGAGTGCTTGATCGCGCTTTTCTTTGATGGTGTCGAGTCCGTCGAGTAGCATCTCGCTGTTCAGCTCAACGTGGCGGGGCATACTCGAGTGTCGTAATCTTGCTACATTTACTTTGGCGGGCGCCATTGCCTCGAGTCCATAGGCGAGAGAAAACAGCGTGACTTTGGTCGCTCCCCTTGGCGTTGTCCGATGAGACCAGAGGACTCCGTCCAGTTCGTCGGCCCAGTGGTCGTTCTTTAAGTCGAGACGTTTCTTCAGACCGTCGATTATCATCTTGTTGGACAATTTTGCCTTACCGTTGCTCTGGGGGTAACAGGGGCTGGCGGTGTTGAGCCGGATTCTCCAGCGATCACAAAAAGCCGCGGAAGGTATTAGAGATGAACTGTGAGCCGTTGTCCGTGACGATCTCGTATGGTAACCCATGCCGGCAAATGATGTTCTTCCAGACAAAGTTCTGGACCTCCCTATCCGTTATCGAGACGTACGATTCGGCTTCGATCCATTTTGTGAAGTAGTCGGTAAGGACAAGGACGAAACGCCGCTGTTTCAAACTCGGCATTGGATCGATGATGTCCATTGCCCAGCGCATGAAAGGATACGGGGCGGTCATGGTGCGGAGCGGTTCGGTTGGGCAATGGATAGTTAGGCATGTATCTAACACATGTCGCAGCGCTTGGCGTAAGTTTCACAGTCGGCATTCATGGTTGGCTAGAAGAAACCAAGTTTTTTGACTTTGAGTGCGAGTGATCGTCCACCCGAGTGGTTGCCTGCCGCTCCTTCGTGTGTCTCGGCCATGACGAGAATGGTTTCCTTGCCGTGAATGCATTTTAGGAGCACCTTGTTTGTCGTGTGCCGGTAGAGGTTACCATTAACAAAAACGTAGCGGGCGCTTCAAGCTTTGAGTCTTCTCGCCACCCACTTATCCGTAGGTAACTTACCTTCTCTTAGGAAATCAATAAAGGGGGTTCGCCAATCTGTCTCAGTTTCTTCGGTTGTCGGTCCGCCGTCGGTTTTGTCGATTGCCATTCAGTCGACCGTGAGAGCCTGTTGTGGTTCTTGATCCACTGTGAGGGAAATGCTTGGTTCTTCGATTCGATGAATTGGGATCGTGCGTTTGACTTGGTCCCTCAGTTTGCTGCCAAGGGCTGCGAGCGCGTCTGCACATACGTTTTCTCCCCGGGGTACCTTTGTGAGTTCGAAGAACTCGAATTCTTTAACCAAGTCTTTGATCAAGTCTTTGACCAACCTAAGATAGGCGTCCATGCGCTCGTTGCGCGAGTCGTATTCTCCATTGAACTGACTCGCCTCGAGTTGGGAATCGCAGTAGGTGCTTAATCGATTGGCATGCACGGCTTTAGCAAGACGAAGGCCTGCAATGAGGGACTCGTACTCGACTTTGTTGTTGGAGGCTGGAAACCAAAGCTGAAAGACTGGCGGATTAGTTTTCCAGTCGGTGACTGAAGCTGCACTCCTGCGCCGGATCCCTTTTTCGTGGACGAAGACGTGGAGGATCCAGTTCTTATTTGGCAAG
Organism: Moricandia arvensis; assembly: GCA_905132765.1. Classification (NCBI taxonomy): domain Eukaryota; kingdom Viridiplantae; phylum Streptophyta; class Magnoliopsida; order Brassicales; family Brassicaceae; genus Moricandia; species Moricandia arvensis. The sequence continues at coordinate 13,340 of CAJHQP010004585.1, read as the reverse complement.
ACCAAGTCGTGCTCGAGTTCGGGGGTCAGTTCGATGATGAAGTCGGCGAGGACTTGGGATTTCGCGGCGGGTCGGCCCTTGTAGGAGATGTCATACTCGCTTAGTTCTACGACCCATTTGGAGAGGCGGCCCGACTGGTTGGAATTCTGCATAACGGTCCGCAGTGGCTGATTCGTGAGAACGATGATGGAGTGCGCCTGGAAATAAGGACAGAGCTTCCTTGCAGAAGTAATAACAGCGAGTGCGAGTTTCTTGAGCGTTGAGTACCAAGTCACGGCGTCCATTATCCGTTTGCTCGTGTAGAAGATGGGTTTTTGCTCGCCGCGGTCTTCCTGTACCAGAACGCTACTAACTGCAGTAGCCGAGACAGAGATGTACAAGAACATAGTGTTGCCCTGGTCCGGTTTCGTCTGTATTGGTGGTGTTCTAAGGTACTCCTTAAGTTGGGCGAACGCTTCCTCGCATTTGTCATCCCATGCAAATCGCTTGTTTCCCCGCAGTAGGTCGTAGAATGGTAGACATTTTTCCGGTGAACGTGAGATGAAGCAGTTAAGTGCTGCGATGCGTCCCGTTAGTCGTTGTACTTCCCTGCTATTCTTAGGGCTTGGGAGCTCTAGTATAGCAGAGATCTGTTTCGGGTTAGCTTCAATTCCCCGCTGAGTGACAATTTAGCCGAGGAATTCTCTGGACGTCACTCCAAAAGTGCATTTAGTCGGTTTGAGCTTCATGCCGTATTGGTTCAGATTCGTAAAACAGTCGCGCAAGTGGTTGAGGTGGTCAGATGCTCGCAAAGACTTAACGAGCATATTATCGATGTAAATTTCCATCGTGGTACCATGTTTCTCGGCGAACATTTTATTGACCAAGCGCTGGTACGTTGCTCCCGCATTATTTAGACCGAAGGGCATGACCTTGTAACAGTATATCCCGCGATCCGTAATGAAAGATGTATTTTCTCGATCGTCAGGGTGCATCATGATTTGGTTATACCCGGAGAAGGCGTCCATAAACATTATAAGCTCGTTTCCGGCTGTGGATTCGACGAGTCGGTCAATATACATGAGGAGGAGGCTATCCTTGGGACATGCTTTGTTGAGATCGGTGAAATTGATGCAGACTCGCCATTTTCCGGTTTTCTTTTTGACAACAACCGGGTTAGAGATCCAATCAGGGTAGCGGACTTCGGCTATTGAATTGGCGGCGAGAAGACGCTCGACCTCATCGTTGACGGCTTTAATGTGCTTTGGACCCAACTTCCGCCTTTTATGGCGTACCGGTTTATATGTCGGGTTGACGTTAAGTTCGTGGCTGGTGATTTCTTAATCTATTCCTTTCATGTCAGAGACGGACCATGCGAAGGTTGAAGCGTCGTCGGTGAGAAAAGAGTCGAGTTGCTCTTTCATAGGATCGTCGAGGAAAACGCCGATCCGAACAACCTTCGTTACGTCAGTGCTATCAATGTTGATCTCGATGACTGCCTTCTTCATGGGTAAGATTTTCTGAAGTGGTTTGGCCACGACGTTAATGTGGGCATTTCACTGCAGTGACTTTATTGCGGCGACAAGAATGTCACGGGCTGCCTCTTGGTTTCCGTGCAGGGTTACGATCCTTCCGTCGACTCCTGGAAACTTCTGAATAGGTGATAAGTCGAGGGAATGGCTTTCATTGAGTGAATCCACAGGGTTTCTGAGGATTGCGTTGTAGGGTGTGTCGACTTTGATAACTGAGAATTTCATGTTCTTGGTGACTCCCTTTGTGCGGACGCTTAGCTGGATGGTCCCCGTCATGGCTTCTGAGGAGCCGTTAAAGCCACTGAGCGTCCGAGTAGATGGTTTCATTGATCAGAAGTCGATTCCCATTTTCTTTAGCGTCTCCATGAAGATTAATACCTTAGTCACCTCGCAGTCCGCGATACCGAGTTCGACTAGGAGTGAGTCGTTATGCGGCATATGGACTCCTGTTGCGTCCGCTACCAAAAAGGTGATATGCGGATCTTTTTCCAGAATCGTCGGCAAGCGTTCCGCGGATTGAGCCTTTCGGCGATAGTCCTTTACTGAGCCCACAGAGCCAGTGCAAGGGGGTGGTCCGCCCATGATCACACCGATTTTCCGGGGAGATTATGAGCCGTTCGGCCAACTTACTATCGAACGTAAGTCATTCGGACCCGTGGCCTCCTTGCTAATTTTTGGTGTGGTATTTGATCGGTTACGCTTCACACAGAGGTCGACCGTGAGCGAGTTAAGCTTGTCCCATAGGTCTTGAGGTTCGGTCTTATCGCCTTTCTGTGAGGCCAAAGTTCTGGTATGGGAGTTTGTGGCGATGAGGTGTCTGGAGTCTTCCGGCAATAATTTTCGCGCTTTGAAGCGTTTAATTGTCTCTCGCAAATCGATAGGTTGCGACGGAATTACGAGGAGTCTCGAAGTACTACGGTCGAGTTCTGCCTTACGATTGAGCTTATTGCACAGATCATCGTCGCCGGGTTGGTCGTCGCCGGATGATGGCGATGATGGTCCCACGCGGATGGTGAGGATCTTGCGCCGGGATCGTGGTTTCTCATCCTCCGATGTCGATTCTTCATTCAAGAATGGTTTGGGCTCTTTTATCACAAGTGAAAAAACGTTGGAAGGCTGCCCTTGCGGCTTCTTATTTTTATCCTTGTTCTTGCTCCAGCTTTTACTTTGACTCTGCTTCTTAGGGGGGTCGACCTCTCCATTCCCGCTGAGGAAACTGGTGACCAGGGTCTCGTGGAGCTGCTTACATCCCATAGTGTCGTGCCCATACATCTTGTGGTAGTCGCAGTGCTTGCTCTTGTCGTAAGGGCATGACGCCTCGCACCGAAACGGCCGGATGTTTCCGTGGATCTCGCTTGTCGGGTGGACGTTTTTAAACGTTCCATCCTGGCTCCCGAGTGACAGGGGTTTCGGGGTGGTCTGTTTCGGAGACAGTGTAGAGGATGCCCTTCTTTCTGTCAGCCTTACTGGAGATGGCGTGCTGTCGTGGCTCTAGCGAAGTATCGACCGTCCTTGGTTCTCGCTTTGCCGCATTTTGCTTTTCGAAGAAAGCCCTCTTCTCATCTTCCAACCTGATGAAGTTCTTGGAGAAGTTGAGGGCGTTTTGGAGAGATATAGTCAGATTGGCCGTAAGGTCTTTTTTGAAAATCGGAGTTGATCCAGAGAGTGTGTCGGAGAGCCTCGACCGCCAGTTTATCCGGTATATGAATCTTGGCTAGGACGTCTTTGAATCGGACCATCAAGTCCTTGAGATTCTGGTGGGAACTCTGGGACAGCTTCCATAGATCGGTGACCTGGGCTCCGTGAATAGAGCACATATTGAAGTGCTTAAGGAACTGAGAGGACAGGTCATGAAAACTTTCGATCGAGCCTTCGGGGAGGCGAGAAAACCACGATAAGGACGGTCTGGACAGGGTTTCCATGAATAGCTGGCACTTGTCAGCGTCTTCTTCCTCGGGCAAGAGTTGATGGCGAGCGACCGCAATATGGAAAGCTTTCATGTGTGTCCTTGGATCAGTTATGCCGGTGTAAGGTTCTACACGGAACTTCCCATTGTACGGTCTTAGTTTCACGGCAGTTATTTTTCGAGAGAAAGGGTTCCGGAGGGTTTCCTCGAGTACGTGCTCTGTCTCCGGAGCCGTTGTCACGACGCGGTGAATTCGGGAGTTTATATCCCTGAGGGAGAGCTAGAGCTCGGCGATCTGACGACTGGTTGCTGGATCCGCGCCTCCAAGGATTTGGTTCGCGGTGTCGCCTTGTAGATCTGCGTCAGGGTTGGCTTCCCGGGCATCCCCGCCTTTAGGGTTAGTAGTAAAAAGCTGTCGTCTAACCGTCGGATTATTGCTGGCATAAGGGTCGGCCGGAATGAGGACAGCCGCCAGAGTGTCCAAGCGCGCGTTGGTTACCTTCTGGATCTCATCATGTTGGGCGAAACGAGCTAACATAGTATCCATCAGGACTCTTAGTGAGGGAAGGTCCTCGGCGGTCGCCGCTTGCAGGTCGGCGATGTTTGTGTCTTCTTGGTTCATGATTTGCTAACCCTACTGTATCAGCCCCACGGTGGGCGCTAACTTTTTAATCCGAGTTTGATCGACACTCACGGTTTTGACCTAACTCAATTATGGGATTGATAAAGGCGTTTTATTAATCAACAAATGTTACAATGGTTTTGATACGTTTGCAAAAAGGGGCGGCGATCGTTCGTCCGCCGGAATACTATAGCAAAGAAGTAGGTTAATGATTTCTCGTGCGGATCCCCCAACCGTAGTCCTCTCGTCTCCTTAAATAGATGTCCCCCCTGGCGGATGCCCTAGATCGGCTCAACTTAATTGGCTTCTCCTCGAATGGGCCAATTGTCCAAGTCCTGATGGCGAGCTGCTTCCAGTCGTCTTCGTGAGCCGAAAGGCCATCCGGCGGCAATTCAGAGCACTAAGAAGTCAAGGTGAAGGCGGGTCATTTACGCTGAACCGAGAGCCAAGCCGAGGGGCTTTAATCCTCACAAGCCGGGCCGGCTATTTCATGGGCCTTGTGGAGGATGAAATCCACCTCCTACAAACACGTTGTCAAACTCTTATGGAGCTCGCCACAAGGTTTTGGATGATGTCAACAGTCCCTTTGCACGCTTCTTTCGTTTCACCGAGTCTAAAGTTGAGAGGGTAAACATTAAACCAAACTTTCTCTTGAAATCTTTTACTTTGTTTCTTCTTCTCTATTGAGCTGTGACATGACTCTGGGAGATTAATCGGTTAAGAATGAATCTTTTAAAGTTAAGAATGAATCCTATTGGGATTCAACTAATTTATCAATATTAAATGTTTGTCTGCTTTCAAATGCAAGATGTCCAAAATGATCTTGTTTTTACCAACGTATTCAATTAAGTTTTCTCCAAACCCTAAATTGCATAAAATTGGTGCTTGGCCTGCTGGTGGCTAATGAGTAAGAAACAATGTTGAGAGCTGCGACGGATCTTGATAAGAGCTCTGACAGTTGCTAACTATGGCAATTGTTAGTTTCTGAACAGCTTGGCATCTTTCTTTTCTAACTTCCGCTCTTTATGCGCTATCGAGGAGCCTCTTCGTTCATATTTATCTATTTTCGTGTTTGTGCTTTTGTTGGTATACTTTCATTTTCAGTTCTTTGGGTCTATTTTTGCCTCTGCCATCTTTGGTGACTTGGTTGTTCATTTTTCAGTCGTCGGTGGCTCTCGTTAGTGGCTCTCGTCAGCGACTATTGCCACCATCGACTGGATGGCTAAGCTTTTTATAGTTCTTTTTGGGCCTTTGTGGATATCATACGGTTTATGTTTACTCAAGCCTATCCTATTAGGTGTTACTTGTGCATTTTCATCTTTATTTTAAGGTTTTTTGTCTATTGTATCCAAACCCTCCCCCCCCATTTCCCCTCAAAAAATAATTTATTAATTTATTAATAAGGTATTACACATTACTTAAAACAAATTTTAAAAACCCTTTTAAATTAGAATTTTGACCAAGAATTATAACTCAATACTTATTATAAGTAATAAAATATTATGAACATAATGTACTGCCTCAAACTTCTTGGAGAAGACCTTTTCGAAGTTGGCTATCTCTGCCAATTTCTTGGCCATAACTGTTTCATGCATCTCAATTTATGTGTATGTGTGAAAGTTGTTGTCATCTACAGGTAGATTAACACAGTTTGCGTATGCATTGGTAGCTCCCTCAGTTGTGTCTCCATTCACTGCAGGATTTTGCGGATTCGTGTTTTCTCCTCCAGCTTGAGTGTATAGGGGTAGCATGGTTCGAACGTGAGTTCAGAATCTGTGGTGTGTCCTTGTTGAAACGTTGAGGACTGATTTTTCTCCCCATATAACCCTATTCTCAGCTTCAAGCTGTGAAAGCCTTTGTACGTTTTTCTCCAACTGTTTGGAGTATCCTTCAATTAACCAAGGGTTTACAATGACTGTAATTTTAGAAAGACGCAAAAGCCCAGTTGCCCCCAGAAGACTGAGTACCTTCGTTCCATGAATAGAACCTAATATTTACCAGTTTTGGGGACTGTGTCAAGGCGTACATATGACCGATCTTATCAGTCCATCAAATACAATACACAATCTCTCGTGCTAAAAGAGAGGATGAAAGTGAATGAAGAAAATATGATTGCAACATACCCTGGAATAGAGATTGGAACTGAGTTTCAGTACAAATCAGAACTCAACTTGATCAGTCTCTATTTCGGCATTAGTGGTGGCATTGAATACACATAAACAAAAGAGACTTGACACTGGCCACCAGCACTATTTCATCAGATGGTATTGGTTACAAAGATGGACACAATTCTGATGCGATGGTCTACTCTGGTCAGGGAGATAACCTGAGTAGCAAGGATGAAAAGGTAATAGAAAATTAGAAGCTTGTTACATGAAATTTGGATTTAGCTAATACCATGTGAGAAAGTATTCCAGTCAGAGTTATTTGTGGCAAAAACTTATTGGACGACAGCGAACGTTTGATGGGTTGTGTTTGGTTCAGGATTATTTACAAGAGAGAGGCCATGAACCTAATACTATGTTTTAGTTTAAGCTTTCTAGAGTTCCTCGTCAGCCTCTACTAACTTGAGACATTCAGCCATTAGGGTGACATGCAACTCTTTGTCGTGGATAATGTATCTGACTGATGCTTTACTTTTAGGTCATGGATCTTGCAGTAGAAGAACTTGAATTTTTCTTAAAAATGGAGTAACATTACAGTAGGTTTGGGATCTTTTGTATTGAATCCCATGTTTCCATTTCGGTACAAAATTATTGATGCATCTTGTGCTAGTTTTACTTATATTTACCCTTCCTCAAACACCAAAAAAATATATTACTATTTACAAATATTAGTATACAAAATAGTCAATGCATTGGCAAGAGTTTTTTTTACATCAAACGACTATTCTATTACTCAAACTTGACGTGGTCTTGGTAGTCAGACTATAATAGAACAACCAACAAAACAAAGATCTCTATAAAAAGATCGTGCAGTCTTAGCCAGAGCGTCAGAAATTCCTTTTTGAGCCCTTGGGATGTGACAAATCTCGAAGTCTAGAAACCATATCAACAACATCTTTATAGCCTCCAACTAGGTTGCAAAATTCAACCGGGCGTGCGGTTCCTCTACTATTGCAGTTAGATCCATGCAATCTGTCCTAAAACGCTAGCATGACGAATGTTGAACAAACTCTCCATAGCCCATCTGAGAGCTTCTAGTTCGGAATGTAGGGTCGTCTCTCGCTTCCTTAAGTTTCGCGATCCCATAAGCTCAATTTTCCCGCCACTGTCCTTCCACACCCATCCACAACCACTATACTGATCCTTGGTGGTCCAAGAACCGTACACCATACAGATATTCTCCAGACTTATGATCTGAGACTCTTCGCTTCTGGGATCTTACGGGTTCTGGTCGACCGTCTCATTAGCATTGTACCAAGCCTGACATTCGCTTTCTACATATCTGACTAACTCCATAGGGTCTCTATCAATCCACCTAAATAATTTATCATTATGAGCCTTTCATATATACCAGATTATCCAAGGATAAGGAATACTTGCCTAATTCAGGTTCAACAATGTTGTTCTTTCTCCAGAAAATGTAATCCATATTGGCATAGATGCCTGGTAATGGAAAGGTGTTTTGACTAGATGGTGTTGATGATAAAGCTTATACTTGCAGAGATGGAGGACATTCAAATATGGCATGAGTAACCGTTTCTTCCGGATCCCCCCATCTCAGGTAGTAGTTGTCACATCTCATATTTCTATGATTCAGGCTTTTTGTAACCACCACATGTCATGTTATCATCTGCCAGATAAGATAGCAAATCTCCTGAGGTGTTTTTACTTTCCAAGCAGAAGTTTGTAGCTTGGTTATACATGGGTTCACATCTATCCCCCTCCATCTCTTTCCTCAAAAGGTTTCGGGCCACCCAGTACCCTGATCTAACCATATACTGGCCATTCTTTGTATAGTGCCAGCAAAAAGTATCTTGGTGATTTGTTGTACTTATAGACAAAATAGTTATGAGAGGAATGTCTTTCGAATTTAAATAATTTTCCTGTAGTCCAACATCCCATTACTTTGATTCTTGGTTAATAAAATCTCTTACTCTCATATTTGAGTGCAAAACCGGAACAGAAGGATGGGTCGGTCAAGCTGTTATTGTTGGGATCCAAGGGTCGTCTCACACATTAACCTCATATCCAGAATGAATCTTCTATCTGATACTCAGTAGCAATAGACTTCGTGCCGCCGAAATACTAGTCCACACATAAGATGGGTTATTTACCGAAATTGAACGCAAAGGTGAACTCATTCGGTAATATCTTCCCCTCAACACTCTAGCCACCAGTGAGTCCGGATATTGAACTAGTCTCCATAATTGTTTTGGTAATAAAACCAAATTAAATTTGTGTATCATACAAAATACTATCTTTTTTTCATACAAAATACTACCCCTCCCTTCTCTTTTGGCATACAAAGTTTTTTCCCAATTCGCCTGGTGTATACCTCTCTTTGGTGGACTTAAACTTCACAAAAATTATGTAATGACACTTGCAAGATTTTCACAAATCTCTAGACTCCAGCCCAAACAATATATGCAAAAATGAAATCATTAGTGTTGATCCAAAACAATAAAGAATACATTTTCATATTGACTTAACTTGACCCACCTGTTCACCCATTTTTCCGCTGATGGTTCCATGTTTGATTGCAGCTATCAGCTCTGCCCATTCTTGATGAGTTGTTTAACATCATCGATAGAAATGTCTCCTATTCAAGTAAACGGTGATATCAATCAGTACTAAATTTTCCACCAAATTCACTTCAACTACACGGCTTGATGTGTTACAAAGTTAAGTATATCTTCACAACAATGATAAAAAAGGATTAATTTTTTACTCTCACTTGTATTTCCGTACAAAACTGTTTGAGCATATATATATGATTTATAACAGCGTCATTTTCTAAGAAAATAACATCTTGAATGCATAGACCCATGGCCTCGTACCTCCTCTTTTCTTCAAGAACCTTCGATAAAAGAAGCTCAGATGTTATTAACTATTTTTGGGCGAGTATCAATTTTGGCAGATCTGGTTCTGGTTTATAGTAATCAGGCCGCCCTTTTGTTTCCCTCATTGTCAATATTTTATGAACATCTTTAGTCAATTTCGTTGATGGTGGATATTATCAAGAGAAAAAATATTCTTTAGCTTAGGACGTGAGCTTTTTCTTCTCAAGGGACAAGTGTCAGCTATAATCTGGTCGGCTTGGCCCTGTCTTAATATTGCATAGTCAATTGCTCTCATAATTTCTGAAAACGTGAAATTCTTATATTCCACTTCCACATGATCTATAAACCATAAAGAAAAATTTAAAAGATTGTTAGGGTTATGATTTTAGGTTTTCTAGAAAATGGAAAATATAGCCGAGAATAGCAAATTTGTCCTTGAATATTTCTCATCCTAATGGACTCTCTTATGGAAATTTGTTTCTGCATTCTATAGGTTTTGGTGGGGTGGGATCTGGAAGGTAAGTTTTCTATTTGATAATATTGCTAGCTTTAGAGGTCTTATGTTTTGTAATCAAGTGTTTTTGCCATTTTAATCTAAATTTTTTTCACATATTGTGAATGACTGTTAATTCGTGGGACCTTACGTTATGAAAGAGCTCTTAAAGGTTTATTTTATTCCCTTTGCCAACCGGACACAATGCTTCAATGCTTTTTGTAAAATTTTCACTCCATCGATTGCTAAGATATATCCATAATTTACTGCCCAAAATAAGGGTTTAAACGCTATTGGTAGATTAAAACTCCTACCATGTATATTTTGTTTTTTTGGATGGTATCTCACAGTAGTCAATGCAACTTAATGAACCAGCCCGGATATATTACATCTATGCGATCGCAAACTTTATTGCAGCAGTATGTTACAAATTTCTTTTTTTTCTGCGGTTATTTTAATTTCTTGCATTTTCAACCTTTGATGGGAGTGAGAGGAACATGGTCTCAAGTTTTCATAGATGCTGCATGTTGCAGCACGATTTTTCTCTTGTGAGCTAGGTCTCTTATCTGTCTATTTCGATTTTGTTAGAACTTGTTGCAAATATTGAAGTTTTTTTTCTTGAAGTTTTGTATTTTTTTCTTACATTTCCAATTAAAGAGTTTTGTTTAATGTAGTTTACGGAAACACTTTTACCAATAGACTATAGGCTTGATGTTGACATTTTCAGGTTTTGGTATGTTATGTGTGTTGGTTACCTGCTAAGGGATGCACTGGTAAGCTAAAGTTTCACGTCAATTTCTTTTCCTATATTTTATGTAAAATATGTGATGTTATGTTTGCTGAAAGCTGTAACAGATGATTTTAGAGTGTGTCTTTCTTTCCACTGATGAATTCATCCATTGGTAAATTGCTGCTTTGTTCCATAGCCTGTTGAGTTGCTTCAGGTGTGTATAAATTTGTTAGATTTCCCTCCTTTAGCTTTGTCTAATTCTTGATATCCATGTCTTCCGTAATTGTATTATTTTTATAAATAAAAATTTGATTCTAAAATGAAATGCTAGAAGAACATCCTTTTCCTGCAAACATTTGACTGACATGTTGTTCAGGGAATTTATGAATTGCATTTTTAATTGAAAAATATCCTAAGATAACCCTAAAAAAGTTTTTGTCACAAAAATAACTCTCAAGAACAAAAATGACAAATTTAGCCTTTTTTATTTTTAAAAAATTAATTTTTATTTTATTTTTTTTCAATTTTAAACCTCACCCCCAAAACCCCACCCCATAACTCTAAACCCTAAGTCTAGATTAGTTAACCCAAGGGGTATAAATGTATATTAGTCATTTTGTTAACCCTTGGGTTAACTAATATATTAATTTTTTTAAAATAAAAATTGTATTATTTTTTAATTTGTTAACCCGTAATTGTATTATTTTTTAAAATAAAAATTTGATTCAAACATTTGACTGACATGCTGTTCAGGGAATTTATGAATTGCAATTTTAATTTTTGCAGCCTTTTTCTTCTGTTGCAGTTGTACGAGTTTGATTTTATCTTGTTAACCAATAAAACATAAAACTATGCTTGATTACTTGAAGAAAATGCCTTCTTTATTGGTTTTGTTTTCTACCCTTACTACAGCACACTCATGACTCTTAGGGACATAAGGATATTGCGAACCATGAGGAAATGCATAATTATGAGAAGTCACAATCTGCACACTGAGATTCTTCTTTCCTGAGGTAATAATCGCATCTTATCACCCATTCTAGAATTCTATAATCATTGCTGGCATTTTTTTGGCATTATAAGGCTTTTCACATGTTATGTTTGACAAAATAGTCACTCAAGATTAATTATAGGCATCTTACTAAGTCTAGAGAAAAAATGGCCGATATGGCTATATATATCACACTCCCAAATCCTGATGCATGTTGAAATATGTATGACATTAGATACAGTGGGTAGATGGATGATGTAGAAATCAGTTTTTATTATTGAATAGGAATTGTATAAGTTAATTTACTTGAAAGGAACGAATTTAAGAAAATGGAGTTTCAGAAACAATAACTCTTGAAACAAGTGTTTCATGCAAGAAGCTGATATAAAGATTGTACCAAACATGGAAGCCAAAATTATTGAAGACGAATGAGATTAGATTCTTATTCACAGTCTCACACCAACGCTTACCTTCTAAAGCTCCATTCTTCACACTATTAAACAAACACTCTGCTTTTGCTCATCAGATTATATGAATTAGAGGAAATAAATTCTTCACAGCCAGCATCACTGCAGTGGTAAGCCAAGCCATATTGGTGGTAAGAGAGAGAAATCTACATTTGATACTTAACATCTTGCGATCTCCATTGTAGTCTATTGTGGCCGGATAATAACATAACAGGTCCTGGCAGAATCTCTGTTAAGTATTGTCCCCTATGCGCCCACTGAAGGCTTCATAGTGTTCCATTTATACTCGGTTTTGCAAAAAAATGGCTAATGTTTTAAGTTCAGGTAACCTCTTAAAGCCTAAGTATTTTTCGGATTTAGCAAACATTGAACAGTAGGATTCATTTTGTCAATGTCTTTTATGTTATACATCTAGATATTATATTATTTTTAGAATTACAGTAATATACATAGTTAGTGTAATATCCTATAAGTTTATATTAGTGTATGTAAGATGTCTTCATAAAAATTAGCTAACAAAATGATTTCCTCAAAGAAAAAAATTTAAATAGCTACATTCGATAATATTTCTTTTATTATTACGGAAGCACGGCTTTGGTTCTTCACTCATCAATCTGCTGCTGTGGAACATGTCTTGTACGATTTGTGGACTTGAATTTTAGTGTCATAGTGTGCTAGTTATTTTTTCGTAAACATGTTGTATAATATCAGAAATAAGGTGCTATAGAGTAAGAAGTTTAGCAATCCATGATCCCAATTTACTGAAAAACAAAGCGAAAATAATGGAAATTATACAACCAATAAAGACTATAAGATATACAAACTTAAATAAAATAAAACATAAAATAATAAAACGTGAAATTTATAAAAATTTAAAAATACACAAACCAATATGCACGGTGAAAAATCTATTGTTTTAAATAAGAAAGAAAAGAGTCTTAAAATTTATTGGGAAAATATTAAAATTCTCTGTGACTTAGATTCATTCTATAGTAGTTAAACTCAATTAAGAAAGTTATTTTTGGTTACTGAATATATTAAAATGATTCTATATTATATTTTAACAAAACCGTATACTTAATTTTCAAATTGCAACATTTATGGTATCATATATTAATAAAATGATGAAAATACAAATTAATGATATATGACCAAGAACAACATCAATATAAATAGACATTTACTTAATGTATTTGACTGATTTGATTCATCAAATCTATATATGTACCAGAATCATAAAGAAGTGAAGACAATAATTAAGATATCTTTTAAGATTTGGATTCATAAAAGAAAACAATGGCTTCCACAACTGATACAGTTTTCGGTATTATTGGTGAACTCATTATTATGAAGGAAGAATCAAAAGAAGATGAAGAGCATGTGAGGGTAAGTATTTATTACACGATTCATTCTCTTGTATACTCTTTTTCTACAAACATTAATAATATTTTGGAAAATTTAGGGCTTGGTGAAAACGTTAAACGAATGCCTTGAAAAAAACAAGATTATTTTGGACATCAAACATTTGGAAGGAATCAAATATGTAAAAATAGATAAAATATTTGAGTCTCAGCTGAAGATCATCAAAAATCGTATTGAAGAGAACAACAAGCTT